>NDGM010938502.1:0-15246 GCA_002564305.1 Octomys mimax | reverse complement strand
ACTGTCTCTTTGATATTTGTTTCTCAATACAATAAAATAAATAAATAAATAAATAAATAAATAAAATAAAAACAAAAGAAGAAATAAAACTTAAAAATCCAATAGTCATCAGTTATTCGAATTCTGTGGGTGGTGTTAGAGTTGACCAATATCTAACAAGCTATCCTGTAATTAAGAGGTAAGAAAAATACATATGCATGTTTTGTACCAAACAATATAGAACTCATTTGTTATGCATTCAAAAGAAGAGGGTTCAAGAAACTATTTATAATTTAGATTAGGTCTAATAGACCAAAGAATTGAAAAATAAAGGATAGCAAAACTTCTATTGGGATGTTCATCATCAATATCTTTACTATTATGTTTGGTGGGTAAATGTTTCATTGAAATTATACCACCCACAGAGCTGTGGTTTACAGTGCAGTTATGGCCAAGTCCAAGAATCACACCATGCACAACCAGTTCGAAAACGGCACAGAAATGGCATCAAGAAACCTCAATTACAAAGATATGAATCTCTGAAGGAGGTAGATCCCAACTTCCTGGGGCTGGGGAGATAGCTTAGTAGAATAAGCACTTCCCTGGCAAGTGCAAAAGCCTAAGTTCAATCCCCAGTTCCACACCCCCCCCCAAAAAAGAAGTTCCTTAGGAACGTGTGTTTTGCTAAAAAGCACAAGAAAGGCTTCAAGAAGATGCAAGCAAACAACACCAAGGCCATGAGTGCACGTGTCGTGATTATCAAGGCTCTTGTCAAGCCCAAGGAGGTCAAACCCAAGATCATCCCAAAGGGAGTAAATGGCAGGCTTGCTCAACTTGCCTATATTGCCCACCCCAAGCTTGGGAAGCGTATCCATGCCTGCATTGCCAAGGGTCACAGGCCTTGCCGGCCAAAGGCGCAGGCTCCAGCAAGGCCCAGTCTTCTGCTTCTGCTCTAGCCCAGGCCCCCCAAAGTGCCCAGGCCCCCAAAGGTACCCAGACCCCCATGAAGACTCCACAATAAAAGCCTCTTATCTGCTGATATAAAAACAGTAGGACTGGTGTGACCCTTGGGGTGCCATCTGTGGGGGGCTGGTATCCTCTGCACTCTTTGTACAAATAAATCTGAGGCAGGATTTAAAAAAAAAAAGAAAGAAAGAAAAGAAATTATACCACCCACAGCAGAAAGAAAAGACCAACACCACAGGATAAAAAGTCTGTTGTTCAAAGAAAATTAATGAAAAAGAAGAATCAGATATTACTGATATTATTAATATTGTGCTGTGTATTGAATGTTTTAATATATACCATACAGAGGGCCAGGGAGATAGCTTAGCAGACTAAGTGCATGCTTGCTAGCCTTGCCCCTGGGGTGCTCTGAGCCAGCTACAGAGCCCAGGGATGGGGGTACATGCCTGTAATACCAGTACTGGGTAGGCTGAATACAGGAGGATCACTGTGAGTCTGAGCTGTGAAACCTTGGACCACATACATTAAAAAAAAGATGTGTCATACACAGAATAATTATTAAATAAATTTCATAAAACTGTCATTTTATATTTCTCCTTATCTTTAAAAATTAATGGAAAAAATAAGCAATTTTTTGTCATCTTGTATTTAAATAATTTGACTGCTAAATGGTTAAAATTGCTTCAGATGAGATTTTTGAAGCTATTTGGAGCCATACTTTCATTTTCATGTCAAGAAAAAAGCTTTAAAAACTGAATATCTACAACTCTTCCAAGATGTACAGAGAATTGAGGACACAGAACATGCTACCTTTAAAACTAGAGAGATGAGTCAATGCAGAAAGCCACCAGGAGCTGGTACTCGCAGCTAGTAGGAGCATATGAATGATAAGCAACAAAATGTTGGAGGCTAAGTGTGTCTAAGTTGATAATTAAAAACTCCTGCAGGCCAGTCTTGGGGCGCCTCCACATTTTTGTGAGTTTTATTGCCAGGATTCCAGATTGGAGGAAACTTCACTCCACTTTGGCAAGAGAGAGGAAAAAGTAATCATTCTGAAATACGCCCAGAGCATTCTGTTCATAACAAAGCCCTATCCTCAAGGGAAACTTCTATATCAGAAATAAGGAAGAATAACACATAGTATTAAAGGTGTCAGTTTTCAGAAAGATGTACCAGTTCATGATATATGTATATGGATACTTATGCACATACAAATGCACACATGGTTCTATGTACACGTGCTAATTTGTATAGTTATATGTGTGTGTATGTGTTCATATGCGTGTATGTGTACATAAACGGTCAACATTTGCTTGTCAATGTTAACAAATGTACCACATGAATGGGAAATCAGTACAGTGGTATGTATGGGAATTCTACCATTTGCTCAATTTTTCTGTAAGCCTGAAATTTGTAATATAAAGATCTATCCTTTTAAAAAATAGTCTTAGCCCACAGAAGTTACAAAATCAGGCTTCAGGATGGATTCATACCACAGGATACAGTTTCTTAGCATTTGGTATAAGACATCTTCATTTTGAGACCTATTTCTACCTTTTGAAGTTTTGTAGAAATGCCTTTGATGAGGAATGGCAAACCAATAGTAACAAACTACCTCATTTTTGGTTTGAAAACATCTTGATTTTGTTCTTATATAAATTATAATTTAGTAATGAATTGATTTATGTTGCAAATGTTCTCAAAGCATCTTGGAGATAGTATATTTCCATTTGTTTGTTCCCTTGAAAAGACTATAGTCTTTTGCCCCTAGTGACTTATGACACCTGTTTGTCTCAAGTATTCTTGAGCTTATTTTATTCCTAGAAAAGTTTCTGAGATACATGTGGGTTTCATGTGAAATTCTTGTTAGATTTGGTTGAACTTGTGGGAGTATTCTTGACTCTGAAGTTGAGTACTTGTTAATTCTGGCAAATTCTGAGTGGTGATCTCTTAGAATAGTTCTTCTGTTTCATTCTCTCTAGTTTTATTTTTTTTATTCCCTTTAACTACATTTTAAAAATTTCACTTTGAACTGGACATTTTTGAAATTTTTTATATTTTTCTACTATTTGATCTTTCCACTATGTATTTTATATGACTTAAAAAATTATTTTCTTTCATTAAATCTCTCTTCAGTTGTCTTTATCATTTAATTCATCCACTCAGACTTTAATTCTGGATTATTTTTAACCTCAAAGTTATATTGTTTCTTTAAAAATGTGTGAGATCACTTTGATAACACTAAATTATGCTTGTTAGTTCATCCCTTTAAAGTGTTCTTACTATTTTTATTTCTTTAAGCACCCTTAGGAGCACTATACCTGCCCATAGTGCTTTTGCACACATCTCTATCTGGCAAAGGCTGTTCGCTGGGTGCCTGCGAGTTTCTGCATGATTCTACTTTTTAACACCCCAGCAGCCTACCCAGTCCATGCATGAGGCAAGTGAAAATTACCAAAGCAGTCTGCACCCAAAGGAGAGACAGTAAATAAACTCCTCAGCTTTGTCTCAGCAAGGATGGTTCTGAAATGTGCTCTCCATTTTCTAGATTTACCAGGAAGATTGAAGTCCAGTTATCCACAGTAGTAACTGACTTGGAAACACACTGTCTTCTGTCTTCTTTCTCTTTTCTGTCTTTCCCAGTCATCTGCTTGTGTATTCTAGGACCATCTATTACATAAGATAACTGCATTTGCATCATTCTCTTAGACTCAGTTCCTAGAGGGAACCCATACTGCATCTTATATTCACTGGTTAATATTTCAGTGACAAGAGTCTCATGTAGATCACAGCTACTGAGGTTATTTTCTGATCTACACTTTTGTTGACTGATTTCTATGTGTCTAGTGTAATTTTGGCATTGTGTACTTAGGCTTTGTATGGTCTAATCTATGAAACTCTTGCAAGATTTGTGGTATCAGTTCATGTGAGTTCACTTAAAAGAGATTCTTCACTTTGCTCCTATAAAGTTTACCACAGAGTTATAGACCAACAGTCAAATTATGATAATCTTTAAACTTGAATTTCCAGAACAATGTGGCATGATGCTTTGAATTCAGACATGGTTGGAGGACATGTCTCCTTGGGTATAATTGGGCTGGGCTGGGCTGGTCTCCAGAGCTGCTACGGTTCTGGTGGAAGGTGGATAAATCATAACAGATGCTAGCTGGTAAGGTATTGACAGCTGGGCTCACAACAGAGACAGCCACCAGGGATCCCCAGGAGAAAACTGCTAAAAAAAAAAAAAACAGAGATATGAAAAGCAAGCTAAATCTGAAACAGCACATCAATTGTATGCTAGGTACAGAACATTAGAGAGCAGCTGTCTCCAACCTTGAATCCGGGTAGCACAGACAATATATCTTGCCCTCCTCCAACCTCTAGGTCCCCTTCTACTGGAGGAAATGTGGTTTCAAGTGCCTGATTTTATTAAGGATCTTGGGTCCCTGCAGGTGTCTTGCAGAAGACCAGCACCTTTTCTCCATTAGAGATTGCATGGTTGAAACCAAATTGTGGTGCCAGTGTAGCAATAGCACTGCCCTGACCAGTACACACCGCACTTGCCAGTTTTGATTTCTGATACTTTCTGTTCATTCCTCAGACATTCTTCTATGCATTCAAAAGAGATTCTTAACTACCATTTCATCCATTATGCCAAATCTTCCAGAATTCTATCACATTGTCAGAACATGATAAATACTTCTTCTTTAAAGAATTTATTGGAAGTTTAGAAAGTCTAAATTGAATTAAAGTTAAACTCAATATGTTTTTGTAAAATGAACTGATTTTCTAATATTTTGTTTGTTATAATTTAAAAGTTTCTTACCATGAATTTGTTTCAAGTCTGTAATCAGAAAGAATTGTAAATATGTATAAAAATGCATGTGGACACACCACCTAAGAACTATAGCCAAATTTACATGAACAAGGGTGACTTAATTAGAAATGCTGATCTACACCAGTGGTTTTCAACGTTGGTTGCACATTAGAATTGACTGTGGAAACTTTAAAGAAATAATAACGCAAGGACTTCATTCTCCTGGGGTGCAACTTTATTGGCCTGATGTGAAGCCCACACGTGGATATTTTCAAGAGCTCCTGTTGTTTCTAATAAGCATTTATAGATAAGGAACATGGATACAGACTTGTTTACAGAGACTCCTGTAAGGACAAATAAAACTATTTGTTTGCTCACTTTCTTGCTAGATTTTTGGAGATGGGGATTGAATATAGCGGGTTTTTTTTCAACTGAACTCCATTTTTCTTAAATTCTTGCAACAGGGTCTCACTAAGTCACTAAATTGCCTACCCTGAACTCAAACTGGCAATCCTCCAGCCGCATCATCTCAGATTTCTAAGATCACAGACATGTGCCACCACACCTTAATTTAATACAAAAACTTTGTAGCTCAGAGTGAATATGACTGTTCTGAATTTAAGATCCAGAAGCCCTCTATCTCTGCAACTGGTTGTTTTGATCTTCTACCTCGTCCCTCTGCTCTGAGACATGAACCAAACAAGTCCTGTTCTAACTGATCCTAGAGCCTTTGTCCCAGTTCCAGAAGTCAGCCCCTTTTATGCCCCTACACTTAGCCTCCACCTACACCTTCTATTGATGGAAATGGGTTTCTGGTATTTTCCTTTCAGATCAGGTTTTTGCTTTATTAACCAGAATTTCATTTCAGGTTCCTCTAAGAATAAAGTTTTGTTTTCCCTTAGTGGATTCCCTAAAACTTCCTACATGATGATCATGAAAAGCACATGAATTAGAAGCTGACCAACTTGGATTTGAATTCCAGTTATACTGTATGCTACATTTGTGATCTTTGGTTAAAAATTATCTAAGCCTTTGTCCATAAAATAGCTGTAATAATAGTGTCTGTACTATAAGCAGTTGTGATAATATGTTTAAGCTTTTACTACAACATCAAGCAAAACAATAAATTAAAAATGCCTAGCTTGATGTTATTATTGTAATTATTTAGTATACCTTACAAAAACTCAATTTCCCTTGGTACCTCCCCTCAACTAGTGCTACTATCAGGCAAGTCACTATAGAGGGTTTGGTTCAAGACACACAGACAACCCTCTTTCTCCTACTGATTTGGCACCATAGCTACTCTCTGATCTAGAGCTCATTCATGTATCCACTCAATATTGAGAGTCTAAGGTGTGCTAGGTCCCTTGCTGAAGCTTGGGCTACACCAAGAAACAATTCTTTCCTACCTTAGAATGGTCTATCCAATGTCTTTATGTATGAAAGTGTTATGGTTTGTGTCTAGTTGTCCCCCAAAGCCTCATGCATTCATGGGGAGGGGGCTTCTAGCATTTGTGATTAACTCATAATCCACTGGGATTATGTGTGGTCCAAATCTGTGATTATGGGTCTTAGTACTGCTGGGATTATGGATGTGAGTACTTCCCCCAGTCTGTGGCAGAGAGCCTGAACGTAATATAAGAGAGACAGAGAGACAGACTTTCTCTCTGTTGCTGTTGTTGGCCTGCTGCATTGTTGTTCTGCCACCATGAATGGATGCTCTCTGCCCTGTGCCACTCTACCGTGGAGTCAGCCAAGTATGGACTGAAACTTCCAGTAACTGTGAGCTAAATAAACCTTTCCTTCCTTCACTTTGGGTGTCTGGTATTTGTCCCAATAAGAAAGAAGAGTAACTGAGACAGAAAGTGTCCCCTAGATACCACTGGGGTAATGTGTACATACTGCACCCCTCACCCCAACAGCCCTCCCCAACACACACCATCAAGGATTACTGGGCCAGTTGAACGCCTCCCATTTTCTTCACTTATTCAGCTCCCAGATGTTGGTGTCACATTGTGAAAAGATCTTCTCATTTGTTCTAGGCCATTTTAAGACCTTCTGAAGGACAAAGCCCATAACAGACATAATAATAACCATATTAAAATGTGAGCAAATCACACAGTAAAAACATAGTCTCTGAGTTCTCTACACAAAGTTGAGCTGAAATGCAGTTAGAGCCAAGGTTGCCTTTCCCACTGTCAAGGCTCATAATAGCTCTTCAAATCTTCTCCACTCTCCAGAGATCAACAGTATACAAGACTTACAGGGAAATTAGGAAAAATTAAGTTTTTCCTTCCTTGCAATTTTGTCCAGTTCCCTGATGGCAAAAGTTATCAAATGTCTCAGTGAATAATAACCACATATAATTAGAAGGCAAGACTACATTCTCCTGAATTAATCCAATCTAATGGGAACAAGTCTTAGCATTTATATCTCTCTTGATATTGACCAAGTATCTTCACTTTCTTTCATTTAATCCATTAAATTTATGAATTAAGTATAGTGTAATCATAATTCCATATGATACATGGCAAAATTGAAAAGCAGAAAAGGAATGTAAATTTGTCTCAGATAACACAAGAGGCAATAAAGGAAGAGCAAGGACCTAGATACAAATGTGATGGTTTGAAATTTTTATTATTTTCTAAGCAACTTCCCACATACCCAGCAGGGCACCCGCCTCTGTGAAACTAGGGGCATATGCTTTTGTGTTTTCTGAGTACCACTTTGGACTTCTTAGAACTTTTAGAACACGACCCTAAAATGAGTCTGCCAGCTCTGAGCCAAACTGAATGCAACTGGAGCCACAAATGCCCATAAAACACTAGCACATTCTTTTACTGCTGTTCCTTTGTCTTTAGTAACAATCCAAGGTCACGAACCTGTAATCCCATTTCAAATCTGCACTGCATCCAGGTTAGTATCTCTCTTTCACCAATGTCTTCAATGTACTTTTTAGTTTTAAATCAAATAATAGGGCAGGCGAGATAGCTCAGTGGACTGAAGCACCTGCTTAGGCAAGCTTATCCAAATGCAGGAACCACAGTTCAATTCCTGGCATCAATGCCACACCAGCCCCACCCTCAGAGTCTGGGTACAGTGGCACACACCTATAATTCCAGCTCTGGGGAGGCTAAAAGCAGGAGGGTCACCATGAGTCTGAACTGTGTTGTGGGACCTTGCAATAGCCAAGTGCATAAAATAATGAATAAAATAAAATAATAACCATTCCATATAGACTGGATCTGACTTCAACATCATTGCTTTTGCTTCTTTTTATTTTTTTTTTACATCCATAACTACCTTAAATTACTGTTTCCTCCAGCATCAACAATGCTGTAAAATTTTCAGGGACAAGACTTTACTACCTACTATTGCTTCTTGCTTTGCTGTCAGTGGCAATTTTAATTCATTTCATTTCTGTGTCACTGTCACTCCAACTTCTATCTTTGGCACTGTATGTGGTATCCTGAAGTTCAAATTAATGTACAAGCCTTGACTTTAATAGAAAAAGTAGTGTTCTTTGACTTTTTCATGTAACATTAAGAGTAAGCTACAGCCAACCCCTAAATTCAGCAAAATAAAATTCTTTCTAAATGCCAGAAGACTCTTCACTGTCTTTATATGAGCAGTAGGGAGACAAGAATTATCATTTTCAGAAGCAAATAAGAAAACAGAAGATTTCAGGAAGTAAGTGAACCGGTTTTCTAAGACCTAGCTATAGTTATGCGTTTTATAGTTGATTGGTTGGACCAATGACTTTAGAGGGTATTAATCTCTCCAAGTTCCTCCCTCTTCTTTCTTCTTTCCCTTTAACAAAATTGAGATACCATTATTGTCACTTATTTTCTACTCAACGATGCTTAAAGTTTGAGCCCAGTATGGGGAAAAACGGTACAAATTGTTACGGCTAACAATGGTCTGAACTTGTATTGAGCTAAGATGAACAAAATGCTCTCTGGAGAAAAGAAAAGTTCACCTATGTGAGTGAAACAAATTCTTCCACTGCTCTAGGGAATGGTAAGATTGTGTATCATATACGGATGCCTGAAAGAGCTTATTGTCTTTAGTCTGTGAGTAGGTAACTTACTCTGACTTCAAATAGAGTCCAGTTAATAATTTCCTTTTAAATTTACACAGAAAAAAATAGAAATATAGCTAGTACTACATTTTTATTTAGGTATCAAAAAGTACCATGTACTGGGAAAACAGAACAAGGGGTAGGTGTTTCTTAGAGCCAACATCTATCCCTTTTCTGCTCCTTACCATTTTTGGCATGTATGGGATGACAGTTATTTGAGTTAGAACATAAAATTGAAAGGGAAAAGGAAGAGAGAAAATGAAAACAGAAGACATGTGAAGACAATAGCAATTCTTCAGCTCGAGGTATTTATTCTTTGTTTCCTCTCTATAAGACAAATGCACTGGAAAGAATGAAATCATGCCAAGCTCTGGGGAATGATAGAGAATTCTAAAATTGCTATTATTTCTGGACAAATGACAGAGTTTCTGGGAAAAATATGGAATACATGAGTCATCTAATTTGTGGTGTTCTTTGATACCTGAGTCACTGAAGTAAAAGTATATGAATCAATCTGTACCGAAAATAGGGTTTTTCCTGGAAAACTCAGCTGCATGACTCCTTTATCTCTGATCCGTAGCTGAGGATAGAAATTTATCTCTCCTACCTACATCCCTTTTCTGGCAGTAAATATAACAAACAAATAATCCCATTACAGTGATAATAGGCCAGACATTTTTCCAAGCATTTGGAAAATTGTAAATTAGTCATTGGTACAATCACTAGTACTAAAAGTTGTTAAAGTTTCCAAGATTGACTCTCCTTTAGCCTGTAAGTAAATAGCATTTTCCTTCTAAACTCTGTAATTTCCATGGTGAAATTGAAATTCTAAGAAAAGCATGGTGGTATTTTTTTCTGTGATCTTATAGATGTTATTTTGTTATATTCACTTTCTGAAGAAAAACTTAACCCCTATTTAAAACATGTTAAAATTGTAGCTTTCCCACTTCCTGTCACACTCATTTCAGAAGTGTGCCATTCCCACATGAGACTGAAATCTTAGAAGTTTTTATTTAGAGATATTTAAATGTTCTTTTACGATTTTGTGGTCTTAACTTTAAAATAGAGTGAAATAGAAAAGGCATAGTAGCTATAGAACATTTAGAATTCTTTTAATCACCAATAATCTTTTCGCTAAAAGTAAATAAGTGTGAAGAATAGTTGGAATTAATCAGTCAGGATTCTTGTAACTAGATGTGACACAAAACTTTAACTGTAATTATTTAAACTGTAATAAATAATTATATCATAAAAATTTGGCAGTGGGAAGTTCTGTACTTAACCAAGTCATAAGCATAACTATGCCAGATTTCTCTGTAATTCTATTGGTTATTACTTCAGGACACAGTAGTACTAAATATCATGTCCTTAAAGAAAAGACATTAAAATAATTTTTAAAGATCAAACTTTTGGGGTTGGAGATATAGCTCAGTGGCACAGTGCCTGCCTGGGAAGTATAAGGTCCTAAGTTCAGGTCCAAGTTCATAAAAAGAAAAAGAAAAGACTTTTATTAGTTGCTCACTTTTGAGAACAAAGAAAAATTTTTGAGGTGCTTCCAAGAGCCATTTTATTGGTTGTGATATCAGCACATGGCCCCATCTTTTCGTGATATGGGAGTGAAATAATCATAAATGGCTTCAACATACATCACTCTGGTGACTGGTGACATAATTCAGAGTCCAATAATTACATAAACCTATTAAGAAGAATGAGGGCAGGAGCTTCTATCCAAAGGGAAGAAAGCAGCAAAAGATGGGATAGTACTCTAGGGCTAGTAACAGTGGGAAATTTTACCACACCTGAGGAATCAAGGGGAAAGAAAAGAGGAAAAAGACAGTGAAACTGGGCCAGCCAGCAGGACAGGTAGTCTTCCTTAGAGTGAGGCTGCCACCTCCAAAGCTCTGAAGGAAGGAGACAGTGAAATAGAACCTCAACCTATATCGTCCCTTTCTCAGGTCTCTATAAACCAAACCCAAAAGTTGCCCGGGGGTTGGGAAGCCATTACCTCATCAGCTTGTTTAGCCTCTCAGACACAGAACACAACATAGAGTGAGAGGAGGCTGGAATGTAGTCCAGGAAGGACAGCACATGCGCATCACAGCCACCAGCCATCATTCACTGAGCACGTGTGCTGTGGCAAGGGGCACAGGAGATCTTCACGCATGAATCATGAGTCTGGGTGACAACATTCAGTGGGGTAAACATACACTGCACCACATACTCACTGAAAGAGAAAGAAATGCTCTAAGTACAGATCTTGTGAGGGGAAATAATGTGAAATGTGCCCAAGGATGAATGATGAAGTATGGATGCATAGACACCAAATATTCTGTCTGTACTTGAAGGAGGAGGAGATTCCCCCAAACCTGGGAGGAGGATGGGCAGGAATTTGGACTGATTTTGTAAACAGTGAAGACCTACACGCAATGGAGCTTCTGTTTTCTTGGAAAATACAAGACCTTGACATGGAAAGTCTGTGTGCTATAACCACAAACACAACAGCCTTAAGTTTGCTCTATAACAAGGACACCAAACTCATAGATGACTAATAATATAGTCTTTCCTATCTGACAGGAACATGCGTATTTGGGCAATGAATATCTTAAAGAGCAACCAAAGTAGTGTGAGAAGTTGAGCTACAACACAGTGTAAGACTCTTAGAGTCTTAGGCAACATTTAGCTTTGGCTGGAGACAGAGAATAACAAATATGAACGATGACAAAACTCTCACCATCTTGGTGAATGGCTACTCAGAGATTTAATTTTTTTAAATTACATGACAGAAGCTAAGTAGATAGCTCAGCTGTTTAAGTGCCTGCCTGGCATGTGCAAAGATCCACGTTTGATCCTCAGCATCACATAATGTGCTGGATGCAAAACACACCATGCCGGCCACTGGAATCAAGTGTGGTGGTGCATGCCTGTAATCCTAGTGCTGGGGAGGCTGAGACAGGAGGATCACTATGAGTGCAATCTGTGTAGTAAGACCCTGTACCAAGTAATAAATAAAATATTTTTAAAATTACATGACAACAATCTCAAAAGGGATTTGGGCTCCAGACAATTGCAGAACCTGATAAGCCCTGCCCTACCACCCTTCCTTGGTGGAGCCTTGCTGAGCTGCAGTCCACCTCCTCACCACTGAAGAAGCCATGATGAACCCCAAAGAATGGGAATGTAAGCCTACCCCACCCCATCCCCACTGTACAGGAACTTGGCTGACCAGTGCTGCTCCCATCTAAACTGGTTGCTGAGCCTGCTTGGACAGTGGGAGCTTCAACAATGTCAAAACAAAAGAGAAAAAGGCATTTGAGATCTCTAACCCACTCAGAATAAATCCAGCAAACAAGGACGTAAAATAACTCGGAAGTCACACGCTTGAAATTTCTGAAATAGTAATCCTTAAAGTAAAGAAACAACTCCACCAGGGTATAGAAAAAAAATCTGATAACAAATAATCTCTCAGGTAAAAAAAAAAAAAGATTAAAATCATGAAATAATCATGAAGACATACATAAAAACATAGGAGAATAGAAAAATGATGGAAACATTGAATGAACAATATAGGAAATAAACAGATTGAAGCAGATATCCAGGAAATTAAGAATTTCATTGAAAGCTGTCAAAACTTTTTAAACAAAAGTAAAGATAGATTTTCAGTCTTTGAAGAGAGCATTGCAGCTAGTGATTGAGAAAAGAAAGATCTCTCAAAATTTACAAGAAAATAACAAATCAACAACTGCAAGATGATTCAAAGAAATAAGCCTGATAGGTGTTAATGAGAGAGCAGGAATCAGACTGACATACCTTGCAAAACTATTTGTCAAATTTAATGATGAGATAAGATACTTCAATTACAAAGAACAACTGAAGAAATTCCTGACCACCAAACCAACCGTACAAATACTGATGGGTATTCTAGAAAGAAACAAAAAAGACTACAACTTCAGGAAGAACAACAGAAAGAAACTACCAAGCAGAGCAAGCAATTAAACAGAGGGGGAAAGTAGGGAACCTACAGCAAGAAAATAACATGACAAACATAAGCCAATATATATCAGTTATAACCATCAATGAAAATGGCCTCAGTTCACCAGTCAAATGAAGCAGACTGGTAAAGAGGATCAAGATACAAAATCCAACAATATGCTATATACAAGAAACACAAGTAACTCAAATGGAATTGATAGACTAAAGTCAAAGGATGCAAAACAATACTCTATGCCAGAAAAAAAAGCAGGGGTAGCTATTCTGGTTGCTGACAATTTGCAATTCAAGCCAAGCATGATAAAAAGGGATAAAGAAGGTCAATACATACTTGTTAGTGGAAAATTGCAAGAGAAAGAGATAACAATCTTAAATATGTATGCACCCAAGTAGGAAAATACAACTACATATGACAAATTTTAATAGATATAAAAATCAAATGAGTAACAACACAATTGTAATGGGAGACTTTAATTCCCCTTTTTTACAAAGAGATAGATTCACTATGCAAAAAATCAGTAAAGAAATAACAGAACTAAACCGAAGAACAAATGGACTTAGTAAATCTTTAGGGAGTGTGCCAGGCAAAAAAAATAGAATACATATTCATCTCAGCTACACATGAGATGTTCTCCAAACTGGACTATATTACAAGCACATAGAGCATGCTTAGGTAAAGGCAAAGAAATTCAAATTGTCCCATTCATACTAATTGATCATAGTGCAATGAAACTAGAAATTATTGACAAAAGAAATTTCAAAAATTTCATAAACATATGGAAATTATAAAACACCCTCTTCAACAACCAATGGGACACAGATGAAAATAAAGAACAAATTAAGCAATATTCACAATCAAATGAAAATACAGATACAACATACGAGAACCAGTAAAATGCCATGAAAGCTGATTTAATAGGGAAATTTTTTATACATAATCATCTCAGAAGATGCAAAAGAAGCTTGTTCACAAAGCTCAACACTCATTCATGATAAAAACCTTACAGAAAAGCATAATAGACATTCTTTGCCTCAACCTGATAAAAGCCATCTATGACAAGGGCTGGCTTGATAGCTCAGCAGACTAAAGCACCTGCTTAGGCAGGGCACAGTGGCCCGGGTTCAATCCCCAGTGTGCCATGCTGGTCATACCCCTAAGGCACCCTGAGTTGGCAGTGGAGACTAGGCATGGTGACACACACCTATAATCCCAGTGTTTGTGAGGCTGTAAACAGGAGAATCACTACAAGTCTGATCTACATAGTGAGACCCTGTAAACCCTGTAGACTCTGCCCTAAATACTGTGAGGGTTGGGGGAAGCCATCTGTGACAAACTAACATCCAACATCATACTAAATAGATAAAAACTGAAAGCCTTCACTTTAAAATCAGGACCATAACAAGGATGTCCACTATCACCACTGCTATTCAATATAGCTTTGGAAACATTAGCGAGATCTATGAAACAAGAGAAAGAAATAAGAATAGGAAAAAGTGAAATTATCATTGTTCACAGATGACATGATACTCTCCCACAAAACCCCAAAAGCTCAAACAATAAATTTGTAGATTTAAGAACCAAATTCAATTATGTAGCAGGATACAAAGTCAACACTCAAAAGTCAATAGCATTTCTGTACATGAACAAGGAACATATCCAGAGAAAAATTAGACAAACTACTCTTTTCATAACACCATCCAAAATTGAAAAATTTAGGAATCAATCCAACAAAGGAAGTAAAATATTTATACTGTGAAAATTGCACTAACCAGAAAAAAACAGATCAAAGAGGATTACAGAAAATGGAAAAATATCCCTTGTTCCTGGATAGGAATAACCAATATTGTGAAAATGGCCATACTACCAAAATTGTATAAAGATTTAATGCAATCCCAATTAAAATACCATTAGTGTATCTCACAGATCTATAGAAAACATTCTTAAAATTCATCTGGAACCAGAAGAGACCTAGAATAGCTAGAGAAATCTTGAGCAACAAAGTCTAGGCAGAAGGCATCACAATCCCTGACTTGAAATTATACCTCAAAGCTACTATTATGGAATCAATATGGAACTGGATTAAAATATCCCTGAGGACCAGAAGAACAATTAGAAGATGCAGATATAACTACAAACACACTCAGCCACCTTATCTTTGACAAAGAAGCCAAACATGTTCACTGAAGAAAGATAGCCTCTATAATAACTGGTGCTGGTAAAACTGCCTTCCAAATGCCAAAAGCTAAAATTAGAATCATGTCTATCACCATGAACAAAACTAAAATCAAAATGGATCAGCAATTTAAATATTAACAACTACAAAGACAACAATATGCAATGTATTAATTGCTGTAACTGCCCTACTAAACTGTTTTGAAACTGTCTCATTGCTATTTGTTTCTCAATAAAACTAAT
>NDGM010938475.1:0-10533 GCA_002564305.1 Octomys mimax | reverse complement strand
ACTGGTTGATACATTGTGTCAACTTGGGAAGTTTAGAAGTTTAATTAAGTGACTCAGCAGAGAACCACAACTCTTAGTTTGTGGACATCCTCATCTTGTGCAAGAGGAGGGCATGGACATTGTGAGATCTACACCCTCAGCCCAGGGTAGCTTGCTTGTAATATGAGGAGGGGAGAGAAGCTTGCTAGAGGCCACAGCTGCTGCCCTCCCCTTAGCTCTTCACTGTTTTCTGCTGCCATGAACTGCCACTCTCCACCATGTGCCACTCTGCCTGGGAGCCAGCTGAGTACGGACTTAAACTTCCGCTAACTGTGAGCGAAATAAACCTTTCCTTCCTTAATTTTGGGTGTCAGGTGTTTTTGTCTCAGCAATGAGTGAAAAGTAGTAAAGAGAATCAAGTATGTGAGATATATTTAGTGATATTTGAAACAAAGAAAAAAATGAGATACCTCTGAATCTTGATCTGTGATAAAATTTAAGCTATTGTGATGAGAAGGAAAACAAAATCAGTGAGAAAAGCAGACACTGATTATTGTGTGATATCAGAAATGTGTATAAAATCCTAAGTTAAAGTATATTACTTTTTCTTGATGAATACAAGAAAAGTGTTCATTGTAATCACCTTTGGGGCTAAGAATCAGGAGTCTGAGTGACAAAGGTTTTTTTTTATTAACATCTTACAATATTCTGTTTAGTTTCTTTTTGTAAGTAACTATATGTATTTTTAAAATCACCACAAAAATATTTTTAACAAATTAATAGTTTTGCTTGACTTTTTAAAAATTTCTTTAAAAATCTTTTATTTATTTGGTACCAGGGTCTTGCTGCACATCTCAGACTCATAGTGATCCTCCTGTCTCAGCCTCCCCAGCACTGGGATTATAGAGTTGCACCACCATGTCCAGTGGGTGCTATGGCATGCCTGGGGTTGTGGGGCAGGCATGGCATATGGTACTGGGGTCTAACCTGGGTCCTTGCTCTTGGCAGGCAGGTGCTTAGACCACTGAGCTGTCTCCCCAGTCCCTTTGTTTGAGTTTTGATGCATAATTTCATAATGTGGTAATCTACAAATTAAAAATTGAATAAGCCCCTTGGGCATTACAGCATAGCCTAAAAAGCCACTGTACACTACCCAGTCATGTTCACTCACCAAATCTGAGCTGGGTCGGTGCTCTGCTGCTGCTGCTGCAGGGTTGCAGAGGTGAAGACTCATCGACTAGCCAGATGCAGCTGAGGCCAATGCAGGATGAGAGAAGTTTGACTGGAGTTACTGGGTTTTCCTAATTTTTGTTTTTATCATCCATTTTTTTCCATTTTAACTTTTTTTCTTTCTACTTACCTTGAAATTTTTGTCTTTCTTCTTTTTCTTTTTTATGCTTTTCCATTTTCTAATACTATGAGTTTCCTTTCATTTCTAAGTAGGACACTCCTATTTCATTTCTCTTTCATCCTTGTCATCTTCCATATAATGTTTTTCCATTTATTGGATCCCCATCTCATCTATTTTACTTATGTTCTGTTAATATAGACAAAGTAATTTGATTTAATAGATACTTATTATAAATCAATATTTAGTTTCTTTTAGTTTTTATATTATGATTATAAATCTCTTTTCTCTGATAGTGCTAGTTCCTTATTATTTTTAAGGAAATGCCAATTTCTACTTTGACTTTGACGCTATTACTGTGGCTAATTTTACTACATTAGCCAAAGCAACATAGTTGTTAAAACTGGTTTTATCTGGGTGCTGCCTGGGTTGTCCTTCTGTCATTAGCAGCACTGTGGCCCATATTCAGAGAACTGGATACTATGCCATATGTTCTGAAAACTGCTCTCCCAAACAAATGGAAGCAGGTACAGCCTAGGGCATAGGCAAATGCCGATGGGTGGCCATGCCTAGCATAGCCGATGCTTTACAGACAGCATCACTGTAAAACAGAGGATAACCATACAGTCTCAGTACTAGCAATACAGCTTTCCATTGCAATCAGCCCACAAGCCCCAGATCAAAAAAAACAAACAAAAATAAAATGGAAACACAAGATGATAATATGATAAAATTCCTACCAAAATTTTCAACTAAGTCCTCCAAAGTTAAGCCAACTTAGCCTCTAAGGGGAAGAATTCAAAAGCAACACAGCTAAAATATTAAAAAAATAGCAGGTTTGGCAGCAAAACAGATGATAAGATGCTCAGTGATCTCAAATAATATCTATACATACATATATATATATATATATATATATGCAGATATGTGTCTAATAAACAAAATGATCAGCCAAGTCTATAGAAGATACTAATGAAAATCTAGATGAGATAAACAGAACAATACAAAATAAGAATGATGAGCACAAAATGGATTAGCACCCATTGAAAGGCACAGAATACAGATCTAAGACATTAATCATTCTATTAAGAGTATGAGAAGGAGGAGTGATCAATTGAAAATAGAGTCTCAGAATTAGAAGGTAGGGCTAATGTTGGACTTTGATTAATGACAGATAGCTTAAAAGCCACAAGAAAACATGAGACATGGTTCCAAAGCTGCTACATAACACAAAGAAGACTCATCTGGGGTTAACTGGAAATAGTACAAAATCAGAAGTTAGCATAGAGGGCATAAAAACACTGTTTATCAAATTATCTTTTAACTTTTTTACCATAAAATTATAAAAAGAATTTAACCCAATCAAGTGAGTGAAAGTACTCTACAAAGAAAAATACATAAACCTGAAAAAAAAAATCAAAAAGTACATGAGAAAATGGAAAAGCATCTCCTTTTTCTGGATTGGCAAATCCATTAGTTAAAATGGCAACACTTCTAAGCTGATAAACACAGTTAATTGAAATATTAATCAAAATGCCAAGTGAATGTCTCACAAAACTACAGTAAGTAATCTCAATATTCATATTGAACCTGAAGAAACTCATAATAGCAAAAGGAATCCTGGGTACAGGATACTACATTAGCCAAAGCAACATAGTTGTTAAAACTGGTTTTATCTGGGTGCTGTCTGCATTGTCGTTCTGTCATTAACAGCACTGTGGCCCATATTCAGAGAACTGGGTGCTATGCCACATGTTCTGAAAACTGCCTTCCCAAACAAATGTAAGCAGGGGCATTCTAGGGCACTACATTGATAGTAGTGAAAAAACAGCCAAGCAGGTGGCAACATAATCTCAGATTTGGAATGGTATTGTGCTTCAAACCTAGCACGATGAAAAGCACTAGAGTACAGGCCCCAAAACAAGCATGTGGATAAATGGAGTGGCACAGAGGGTAGAGAAAAACTCCAAGGAGCATGCAGCCATTTGATCTTTGATAAACAGGTCAAAACATGCACTAGAGAAAAAATAACCTGTTTAAAAAATGGGGCTGACAGCACATGCCTGTAATCCCAGCACTGGGGAGGCTGAAAATAGGAGGATCACTGTGAGTTCAAGCTGTGCTACCAAATACTTTGAGAGAGAGAGAGAGAGAGAGAGAGAGAGAGAGAGAGAGAGAGAGAGAATGCTGACAAAATTTGCTAGACATGTCAAGATAAAGTCTAGATCCATATCTCTCACCATGTATTTTTTACATTTTTTATCTAAAGAAAATACAAAATAGTAAAATAACAGCAACAACATTAGAAATGATATCAAACTTCACCAAATAAAATAATAGGCATTCAAAAAAGTTGCTGTATTTCATAATTTTCTTCAGATTTATCACCATGTCTTAAACTAAAATAAAAATGAATTAAAGATCTAAATGCTAAAACAAAAACACTTAACCTGCTGGAAGATAAAATAGGTAAAACTCTTGAAGTCATGGACATGGGCAAGGCATTTCAATAGAATTCCAATTGCATAAGAAATAGCACCAAGAATCAACAAATGGAATAATATCAAAATAAAAATCTATCCAGCAAAGGAAGTAAGTCTTAAGGTAAAGAGATTGCATACAGAACAACAACAATAACAAAAATTCCAGGTATTCCTCAGAAAATAGACTGTGTACAATATATAAAGAACTAGAAAAATAAGTTCAATCTACCAAAATAAAAGACCCAATCAAAAATGTGCAACAAATACATGAAAAACTGTTTTTCATCTGGGGCGATTAAAGAAATGCAAAGTAAGACCACATTATGAGTCCATCAAATGCCATAGATGGCTGCCGTTAGAAAATTGAATAATAATTCTGAGGAGACTGTGCGGAGTCAGGGACCTTTCCATATTGTTGGTAGGAATGTAAATTTGTTCAACTACCACTATGGATTCAGTAGAGAGAGTCCTCAAAAAACCTGAAACTAGAAATTCTGGTTGACCAAGCTATTTCCCTTCCAGCTAGGTATCTTCCCAAAAGAAATAAAGTTAACAGGGATACATGCGTATCTGTGTTTCTCACAGTGCAATTCACAATACTTAGATCTTGGAAGTGGCCACAAAATGTGGTGTTTATATGCAAATGACTCTGTCATAAAGAAAGATACACTTGAATAATTTGTAGGCAAATAGGCATACCTTGAGACCACAATGTTAGGTGAAATAAATCAGCCCCTCCAGCTTAAATATAGCATGCTGTCTTTGTATGAGAAATCCAAAATATAAACAAAGGGTAAAATAATAGATCGATAGTAAGAAGTGGGAGATAGATCTATCTTATCTGGGAAGGAGATCAAAAGAGGACCAGGGAACTGGGGGGGAGAAAGGTTTAGAATAACTAAGCTATGTCCTGGATGTGGACCAATTCCCCATACAGATGTAAGCTTTATGAATTAGAAACAAGCACTTATGAAAAAATAAAACCTGAATGAAAATTGAATAAATTTAGCTATTGGAAGCAGTTTATTTTAAACAGTTAAAACTTTAACAAAGTAACAATTAAGGGATGACTTTTCTCCAGCGCCATTTGTCACTCCTGTTGTCACTTCCTTTCCCAAGGGCTTCACTTTCCCCAGATCACTTCTCCTCCAGCAGTACATGTAAGGCTGGGCTTCCTCCTCTCCAGGTCTGTGCAGATAAAGTGATATGAGGTCCCCACTGTTCAGTGTCTTTGAGGCCCAGTTCCATGTGGGCAAGGATGGAAGATCTCAGAGCCTGTACCGGTTCTTGAACATCCTTCTTCCACTGATAATCTAAGGGCATTACAGTTACCGAAATCTCAGGTTAGAACAACATTTAATGCTTTTGCCCTTAAAACGAAAGGAGAGCTGTTCAAATTTCAGTCAACACAAAAGACTGAAAAAATTGTCCCCCCCAAATTCTGTATTCCTCCAATGTCTATGTTTTCAGGCTATATTTGGCTAATTACAACTGGCTCCTAATTTAAATTTCATCTCAACTTTTAAAATGTCATATCTCTACTTTCTTTAATCAAGAAAACAATGCAAATGCTTTTAAGCTAAGCTACATATTAACTTTCTAATTTATTTAAAAATGGTTAATCATTGTTTCCTTATAGAAATGCTGATTTGTGATTTCTTTTTAAAATGTAGCTATGCAAGTTAAGGATTTATCTCTGCTCTGCCTGAGTGAAATTGTATGGTGACTATCATTTGAATTAATTCCAGAAAGTAAGAACAATACAGCAATATGTTCAGCTGGGCAATTGTGTCCCTTTCCTACTGCCCTTCTCCCCAAATACCTTCTTTTCAGCCTTCCACATCTGAAGTTTTTCTGATCATACTGTTACCACTTATAACACTGGACTCCAGAGATGCAAGAAAAGAAAATCTTTCTCAAATTATTTTCAAACTCAATCCATCCTTCAGTAATTACATGTGCAGATAATGGAAAAGAAACCATTAGCACAGAGGGCTTTTAAATCATAATTAATTGCACATGCAAATGCACTGCTAAATTTGGATGCTCAATTAGACAGCTAATTGCTTTGAAAATGAAAGTGTGCCCTTAAATTGAGGACCCTGGCCCTGGCCCACCGGAGTGCATCCTCTTACTTAAACAAGAAAGAGTTTTTGGTGCAGTTGTAGGTAGAAGAAGGAAAAAAAAAAAAAGCTACCACCTGCCAAAAGTCAAAGATGTAGCCAATCATCACTGTCATACAATTTACATCTATAATTCAAACAGACTGTTTTAAACCTAATCATTTGAAGACAAGACACACCAGGAATTCCAGGAGTCTCAATATCCTCAACAGCATTTTTCTTATGAAGGAAACGCTTGTGCTTATACAGCAGTTTACTGTGTATATCCATGGGAGGCATTTGTCTATGGCTCTTTAACTTCTATAATGCTTAATATTTTGGAGTTTGTAGTTAAATTGGAACACTTACATTATTATCAACATTATCACTCAAATATTGTATTTGTGGAGTGAGGATACTGCATTTTAATCCATATTTGCTCATCTCATTACACTTACGTAATAGCCCCCTTGAGATGATTAGGAAAAATGCAATTACACATGCGCTGGGACCAGGAAATCACAAATTAGAGAATTTATGTTATTTGCTCCATAATCTTGACAGCAGGGAGGGAACTATACTTTCCATGATGAAATTCAGTCTTTCATCAAATTAGAGGTAATACTAAAATTACTCTTTTAAAAACTGTTTTTAATCTTTTATTTCATTTACTTGGTATAGGGCCTCATTACACAACTCAGACTCATAGTGATCCTTCTGTCTCTGTCTCCCCAGTGCTGGGATACAGATATGTGCCACTGTGCCCAGGTTCCGGGTTGGCATGGCTCACAGTACCCGGAATCAAACCCGGGTCCTTGTGCTTCGCCGGCAGGCACTTAGACCGTTGAGCTATCTCCTCAGGCCCTAACAATACTCTTTGTGAAATAAGTGTAGCTAAAGTTTCTGGTATTGCAAGTTAAATTTGAACATCATGTAATCATTTTATACATAATAAACCATCTTAAGATCAGAAGAACTGAAGCAATCCTCCCTGACGATGCCAATGTTTTTGTCCTCCTCCTGTCACTATGTCATCTTACACAACAAAGCCAAATGAAGGTTGAAGTTGGAGTGTAGGTTTCAAATCAGCTGACTTTAAAATAGGTTCAGAAATGGATGGGTGGTGGCCCCTGCAGCCCAAGGGTCCTGGCAAGTGGAAGAAGGAGGCAGAAGAGCAGGTGGGAGGAAAACAAGACTACAGAAAGGCACCAACATGGCTGGTTTTGAGAGTGAACAACAAGAGCGATGAGCTGAGGAATGAGCGTTACCTCTAGGGGCTGGGGAGGCAAGGAAATCAGTCCATTGGAGCTTCATTCAGCAAGGAGCACAGCTCCTGTGGACACCCTGATTGTAGCTCAATTGTCTGTTCTTTTCAAGCTAACTTAGCCTGCAATTAGTTATAGCAGCAAGTAGGAAACTAACACAAATTGTGTCCAAAGTGCATGTAGCTGGAAAAGCAATTGCTTGGAGAAAAACTGAGATGTCACCTAAATGTTGTGACTTTATCAGGTGATATCATCACGAGTGGCAATTGTCTTTTATTCCATCTCATGCCATTAGGTCTCAGAAATCATTTCTGGTCTTTAAGTGAGAAGTTGCTAACATTTACTAAAATTCCTGGTCAAAGGAGATTTGTAGGCCCTTGCTTTGCAGAGACAACTGTTCCTATTTTTCATTATACCTAAATAAGACTTGTCAGGCTGTCTGTGAAAGTATACTGCTAGCTGATATAAGCTGCTTTGATGGATGACTAACCCTCTTTTGAGCATCCCTTCAGATATTCCTTAATTTATAATGAAGTTACAGCCTATCATTAATTCAACATATTATGAGTAAAATTGCATTCAGTGTCCCTGCCCTACTGAAAATCACAGCTTAGCAATGGGATGCACTCTGGAGTAAAGTTGTTCACCTTTATGATTGTGTGGTTGTTGGGAGTTATGGTAGGAATTCTAATGAATGTATGTAACTTACTCTTAGGAGATTCCAGTATAAGTTAACAAATGTAATTTGTTAGAGTTGAGGATTATAAGTGAAATAAGGAGGCTTTAGCTAGACTGATCTGTACCATGAAATTAACCAGTGTCTGGTGACAGACCTCATGAAAGTCCCAGAATGCAAACCACCTAGCTCAGACAATGGGATCCCCAACTATCACTAAGTACAATATAAAGTTAATCTGTTATTTTAATCAAATACATACATCTTGAGATAATTAATACACTGCATAGCTTAACATCTAAGGACAATGTTTGCTTACAGAGTTTTAGAAGGATCAAAAGAAAGCAGGTTGGAAACTATAAAGAATCAATTCAGATGCTAATTGCTATTTCACAGTGGACTGTCAGTACTATTGAGATAGTCACATTGAAAACATTGGGGACTTTCCCATTAATTTCTGGAGAAAGAGGGAATTAATTGCAGAACAATTCCGGGCACAGTAGGAACTTCCTGGTATCCCCTTGAGGCAAGAATTTTAAGAATCGCAGTTATTGTGGATGTGACTGCACAGACAGGATGTGCTGCAGTGGAAGGATACTTGCTTGCTCTACACCTCTGGAACTGGAACTGTGCAGCCGTTTCCCCTGTCCACTTGCCACACTTCAAGTAATCTGAGTGCTCTTAGGTTTCTCTCTAATTCTACATAATCCACTGAGTACTGTATCACCAATCCTCAAAGTTTTGAGATTTGATGGGATCATTCACATAATTCACAAAAGCTGTTGTATTCATGGTTATGGTTTATTGCAGTCTATATGCAAATATGGATTAAAATCAGAAAACAGAAAGTATCTGAGGCCTCGTCCAGAAGACATCAGGCAGTTCTCCTCCAGTAGTTATCTAGAGAGCACCTTCTTCTCTCAGTGAGGATGCGTGATAAGGGCAGCATATGCTCCTCTGAGCCTTGGATTCCACAGTTTTAAGGGTCCTTCCATGGAAGCACCTATGAGTCTGGGATCAGTTACAGTCTCCAGCTGCTCCAGAGGTCAAACTGGCAAGACCTCCACCACAAATCCCATTGTTAGTTTTAACTCTTTGGTGTGGCCTGTGTCTCCTGGTACACTTACCGGGCAATATCTCCCTTGGAATTTGAATGTATCTATGAAGAGATAGAAAAGGATGGTCCTTTCTTTGACATATCCAGAGTTAGAAGGCTCCAAGCCTGCTGGGTTAATCTTTTGCTTCACAGTTACCCTTCCAGAGATGTAGAGGTAGCATTTACTCCTCGAACTATGGCACATCCTGGTAGGTCCAGCCCATGTGGAACCCGGCTGAGTCACCATGGCGTCTCCACAAAATGGCGAGGAGCCCAGATCAACTACGGTTTCTTCCCAGCACTCCCTGCATCCCTTCTGCAGCATGCCAAGATGATCTCCAATGAGCCATCACAACGTCATCACTCCACCTCTCATGGTCCTGCCCCTTTGGAGAACTATAAATGTAACTGCTCTTCAGTGTCTGCGCCTGAGGATTCTCTCGGATCTTTTTCTCCGGTCCTCCAAGACCGCAGTAGAAGCCTCTTTTATCTTTACCGTTGCTTTGCTATGTTGCCGCCACCATCAGTGTTGTTTAGAACGGACACATCCTCCTTACGAGTCAAGTCCACAGTACCTGGAATTCTTGGGACTTATGCCTCTAGGGGCTACCTGGCAGTTCCTGCTGTGCAGTGGAATGGATCTGCAGTGGATTCTTATTTTCTCCAGACATTAATGGGAAAGTCCCCAATGTTTTAAACATGACTGGCTCAGTAGTACCAATAGTCCTGAGCTTGTGAGCTTGCCTCAGTTCACCGACAGATAGGAGGGAGAGTGCTTTATGAGGAGGCTGTAGGCATCATTGTCAGAGATTGACATGGCATGCTCATCTTTTCTTCCCCTGAATAGTTTTACAAATTCCTGTCATTCTCAGGACATTCCTCACTACACTAGAAACACAAATCCAATAATGCTTTCACACACATATTTTAAGTTTACACACAAGGTTGGAAATTTTTAAAATAAACCTTTGCTGAAAACACACTGGACTTGATGGGTTGCATGAGGCTAGACAAAGCTTAAGAGTGGGTAGATGAATGTTTTTACTATTACTGATAGAAACTCGGGAAATCATTGCAGATTTTGGAATTGTCGATTGGTAGGATTAAGACTAATCTGTGAATGGAACAAGTATAGAATGAATTAGAAGTGAGAGAAAGTGAGTGGACAGTTAGAGTACTGTAGCCTGACCAATGTGCAAAAGAGGAAGAAAGTGGGAAGAGATTTGAGGTAAGGAAGACATGAAAGATAGGGTATCTAATATCACTGTTAAAGTATGAGGTCTGATTTTTAACAACTCTAGTTTAGAAAGTCCCAAAGGGAGCTCAGATATTCCAATTATATTCAATCCTATGTGACAAATATAAGAAGTAGATATTTCTAACAATTGGACATCAGTCTTCAAGTAAAGGGAAGTGTCTCCTTTTTCTTCTCTTCAAACTAAATTATTCCTTTAAATGTAATCTCTTGGGGGGCCTGCCCATTAGCACAGTTGTTTAAGTGACTGCTTAAACAGAGCAATCAGGCTCAGGTTGCTGTGGTTCAATCCCCAGATCCTCAAGCCATACTAGAAATGCCCTGAAGGC
>NDGM010938471.1:0-13227 GCA_002564305.1 Octomys mimax | reverse complement strand
TCACTCACCCGCCGCTTGCTCGCTGCCGGGGCTCCAGCGGCAGGACACTAAGGGCACGTGCGCTCGGGAGGTTCCGGCTGCTCGGCCCTGGCTCTGGAGGGACAGGTCGGGCGACACTGTGGGACGTGAGGCTCCCCTGGCCTCGGTGCTGGCGGGAGCCCGCACAGGGGCAGAGCGCGAGTGGAGGGCGGCTGGAGCAGCAGCGACCCACCGTTGCCAGGGCAAAGACCCAGAGGAGTGACAGCACCCTGTGTCCTGGGATGGTGAAGAAGGCGGTACCCTGGACCTGCGGCCTCAGGCCCAAGGCGTGCCCTTGTTAAACACTTGCTTTCTTTGCTCTTCAGCTTTTCAAGAGCTTTTAAACAAATCTATTGAGAAAAGGTCAGAAAGAATTTCCTAGCAAATCATAGGAGGATAACAGTAGTTAATACACAGCTACCCCCCTGTCCCGCGGAAGGCAGCTGTACCTCAGTCTCCCAGCTCGTCCGGAGCTGCGCTGTTTTCTCTGTGCTTTAGTCGACCCTCATCCTGTCCTGAGCCAGCACAGAGCGCAGGTGCTCCCGCGCTAGCTTTCAGGTCACACGGTGCTGGGAGGACTGAGGCCCGACAGCTCACCCTGCTTCCAACTTGACGATCATGGGCCAGACTGACAGACACTAGCGGAGGACGTGAGGCCCTGACCAGGCAGGGGGCTCTGCTGCCCACGCACAACAGGACACCCAGAAGGAGTTAGCATCGGTTGGGGAATCACCAGCTTTGAACAGAGTTCGTGGAAACCTGTCCTACCAGGCCCAGAAAGGACCGCTAAGATGCAGGGGAGGCTGCCTCTGCCCGGGGGACACTCCCTCTTCCCAGGCTTTTGTTACACAAAAGCCTAAACAAAAGGGCTCCCTGACTCCCTAAGTCATAAAGTCACAGGAACCCCCAGGAACAAGTCCCCAAAGCTGCATCACTGCCACTCCTCGCCCTGTACCACCTCAGGGTCAGCAAGGCTTTCATTCCAGCTGGGAGATTTGCCATCCCAACTCTGGTCTTTGGAGAGCAAAATGTATTGAGTCCTGGCTCGCCCTTCCTGATTCTGTGTATCTTCCAATTCCAATACTATATGAATCGGAATATTCCTATAACAGAATTTAATTGTAATTACATTGTAACAGTGGACCTGGAGTTTAGAAATTTTGAAGTGGTTAAAATTTGAATTTCATATCCTAAAATTCCCCTACATTATTTCTTCTTCATTCTTATTTTATTTTCTGCTGGGTTGACTTAAGAAATAATGTGAAAACCTCTTTATTCTGGCAGGTTAATAACTGGTAATGGCCCGGATTAATGGCCCTTTGATACTCGCATTTTTAACAAGTATAGAGTCATGATAACTAAAGAGATCGTCATTATTTCTATGAGCAATGAAGATTAATTTAGCAGTTACATTGAGGCACACAAAAAGCCTTTTGTGCTTCCAGTGGGCAAAGGCTTCCTCCTGCAGGCTGGGCCTGGCCTCAGGTGTGTGAGACGGCCCCGGGCCGCCCGCTCTGCCACCACCTGGGCTGTGCGCCAGCGTCTCACCAGAGCCTCGGGAGTAAGGAGCTGCACAGCTGAAGAAGAACACGGCCACCACTAGGCTGGCGGAAGGTCCTCCTCTTACTTATGGCTTGGAGCTGTCAATGCCTCGAATCTTGCGCTTTCTCTTTTGTTGCCTGTTTAAATATCATCAATTAAGGAAGCAGTTGTTAGCACAAGCTTTATGGGTCCTGTTAAGTATGGACTATTTTCTATTACAAAATGTAAAAGCCTAAAAGATATACATTAAAATACATTAATCTAACAACTAAGATTTTATTTTCTCAAGAATATAATGTTGTTAATACAAAGTATGTAAATATATTTCAAAACTCATGTCAACTGAGATTTCTTTCAGTTTACTTAAGGAACACTAACTGATCATTTCAGGGTAAACATGGGCAACATTTCCTCTCTGTTGTGTTTGATGTGACAGTCCATAGGGCCATAGTGCACAGGAGGCCTGTGACAAACTTAGAGCCTGACTGCCTTTGGTGGGCTATAGCCACACAGCGGAGGCATAATTGGAGGGAGTTTGTACTTCAGTTTTCCAGAACAGGTGCTTCTTTCCATAACCCTATTCCCAGCGTACCCAATTACCGCTGCTCAAAGAGAAATACCAGAGACTTCTTTCTCTCTGAGTGACTCAATCATAAAAGCTGGAACCAAGAAACTTCGTTACAGCAGCAGATGGGACTTGACCTTCCAAAGGATTATGACAGCGTGCTTATCTTCTTCTTGGGATATTATTTTTCTTTTCTGAAATATGCATTTAAAAAGAGCAAGCTTTTTTCTCCCTAAGCACTTTGCATTTCTGTGGGTAAAGGTAATTTTAATACAACTACTGTGCCCAGGGAGCTCCTGCTTTACAGAAGAGAGGCGCTCTTAGCCTCTGCAGCACACCAGTGCATCTGACGTTTATGGCCAAAGAAGCGCGGCACGGAGCCTATGACGCTTCCTTCCCTGGGAGGCGTGGACCACCGGCCCTCTAGCTGGGCTCCTTTCCTCTGTGCAGTTGTCTGCTAAACACCCCCTGATAATCTGTCTTAGTGGTTGACAGCCTGCATCCTGCCTGGTGGGTGGTGTCCTACCAGGAGGTCCCTAAATAAATCACTGTCACTTCCGCTACTGGCTAGGAAATCAATATGTTTGTCTGTGTGTGTTTGCAAGAAGATTTCTTTCAAAAACTGTTAAATAATAACTGCTTGATAATGGAACTAGCTCCAATTCCAAGCATGTAAAGTTGCCATTCAGGAACATATTGTAAATGCAAAACATTTATGCAAATCCAATTTGGACATTTGAAAAACACCATATGTTCTCTGGAGGAAAGCCTATTTGTCTAAAAACTAGATAGCAATGTAATCTTTGTCTCATGAGTATTCTGACCACATATTCTGTGCATTTCTAAGTTTTCTCCTGATGTTTAGAGAAGATGGGAAAAAAGGCCCACAGACGGAGGCTGAGGATGATTACAGAGAAGCTTCACGCAAGATGATGGGGAAGGCGCTCTTTGCAGGAAGTGTTGTTCAGTCAAGTAGATGCACTTGTGACTGAAATGAAGTCAGAGTTCAGCACACTCACCAAATATGGGGGCACTGTAAGAAAATGCAAAAAAATACACACTCTGAAGCTAGTACCAACTCATACATCCTTTTGCCAGGAAGTGCTTGCTAGGCAGGATGCGATGGTGACCTTGAGCCGGTGTAGACGGCGACCTTGAGTGGGTGTGGACAGCGACCTTGCGCAGGTGTGGGGAGGGCCTCTGTGGCCCAGCTGTCGGGGCCCAGGCAGGAGAGCAAGCCTGCGCGTACCATGAGCCTGAAGGAGCCTGCAGCACGGTGGGACCCTGTCTCTAAACAAACAAAGCTGACACCCAGAGAGACACACACCAATCAGGAGGAGCAGCTCCGGGGCCACTAAGGTACTCTGCTCATATGCAGCACTTCTGTGACCACAGGGAGCATGTCTGGGCGGAAAATGCCAGCTGTTGGATGAAATGTAAAGACAGTCGGTGCTGGCAAAGACACGGGGGCTCTCATGCTACTGGGAAGCCAGTAGAGGCCTCCAATTATTTTGAGTGAAAAGCACTTCTCTTGGTAACCCTGAAGAGGTGTCCGGAAATAGTATGCATGATTTTACATCTGACAGGGCTGAGTATAGAGGTACTGTGGATTACGCATAGTTACATCCCAGCTTAGCAAAAATTAGGAAGGAAGAAATTTTCCTTAACAATAGCACAGACAAACTTTTTTATTTATAGCATGGAACAAAATGCAGCACTAACAAGTCAAGGAGAGACTGGGCGTGGTGATGTAGGCCTGTAATCCCAGCACTTGGGAGGCTGAAAACAGGAGAATCACTATGAGTCCTGTCTATGTACTGAGACTCTGTAGACCCTGTGGACCCTGTAGATCCTGTGGACCCTGTGGACCCTGTAGATCCTGTGGACCCTGTGGACCCTGTAGATCCTGTGGACCCTGTAGACCCTGTAGATCCTGTGGACCCTGTGGACCCTGTAGATCCTGTGGACCCTGTGGACCCTGTGGACCCTGTAGATCCTGTGGACCCTGTGCACACTGTGGACCCTGTGGACCCTGTAGACCCTGTGGACCCTGTGGACCCTGTAGATCCTGTGGACCCTATGGACCCTGTAGATCCTGTGGACCCTGTGCACACTGTGGACCCATACCAAATAAATAAATGAATAAATAAGTAGTCAAGGAACTATTACTACATTTAGCAGCAAATGATTTTCACAAATACTTGCTTCAAGGAAAGAACCCAGACACGAAATTGTGCATCTTAACTAATTTCATTAGTGTAGAAGAGTGTCAAATCAATGATTTGTTGATTAGGAAGTAATTATTATAAATCTGAAATGGGGGTGATATAAAGAGATGAGTCCTCCAATCTAAAGCAGATTAAATGTCAATGAAATTAGATACTTTTAAATTGTCAATTTATTTGACAAAAATTTTTTGGGTTTCGATAAGGTAAAAATCTCTGCTACTTGCCATGAGTGTTTCAGTGATCCCCCATCTGATTTTGGTCTGTCACTAACCCTCAGCGTTTGCTATTGTCCTCAATATAATCCACTGTGGGAAGGGACAGGCCCAGCCTGGACGGGCGGCCTTCTCAGGTAATGAGACGACAGTTTTGGAAGAACTTTCCCAAGTTATGTATGTTGTATTAGCTTTTATAGATCTAACTTTGGTTTTCCAGGTTCTGACTTAATCCAAGTTAATATGTAGCAATTTTCAGAAAGCCCTGAACCTGGCTGACTGACGCTGCCTCTTTACAACATATGCTAGCTAAAGAGAGAGTGGCCGGCTGATGGCTACTTACAGTACTGTAGGATTGCTGTCAATTTTGACTCTGTGTAACTAGCTACCTTTAGTTGTTTATTTACCAGTAGTATCTCAAAGTTTTAGTTAAAATATGTTACCTTCCTTACTGAGACGCATTGAGTAATCTTTTATTCATTTATTTATTTTGTATTTTAGGGAAGGGTCTACAGAGTCTCACTAGTAGATTGAACTTGTGGTGATTCTCCCACTTACAGCCCCCCAAGTGCTGGGATTACAGGTGTGCCCCCCCTCTCGTTCACCATCTCAGCATGCCCAGGGGGTGGGGTCAGCATAGCAGGCCCGGATGGGGGGATGGAACCCCGGCCCCTGCGCCTGCTTGCAGGCACTTTAATCCACTGAGCTATTTGGTCGGCCCACATTGAGAAATCTTGAAGGATAATTTTAATAGGAGAAAATTCTTCATATCAACTTACTGAGAGCTGCCTCTGGGCCCAGAGAACACCGTGACCCTGCTGATGGGTTCACAGCAGGTCTTAGTGTCTGAACCCATGTGACTTTTATACCTTTGGGTGCAAAATGATGGATGTTAAAGCAAATTTGACAGCCTAATGAATTTCCTAATGTCTAATCCCATTGATTTCTCAGCCTCTTTTAGATTGATAGTGTTTCCTTCAAGGAAAGAACATGTGAATGATGCAAAGTTCGGGCTTTATTCTGCACCCTGCAGGTGAAGCAAATGCAACCTCTGTCTTGCCTCCTGAACACAACAAACTCCCTTAGGTGCTTGCTGATGGTGAGAGCAGTCTCAGAACTCGAGCTGGCAATGGCTTGCAGTCTTAGAGTAGGTGGAGGCAAACATTCACCTGGAAAATTAAAGCAGTTTCCTTTCCGTGAGGCAGCAGCTCTCGGCGAGGGCGAAGGGTGTGCAGAGCGCTGGTGTGCTCCACCTCTGAGACGGCCTCGGGATCCACAGCTGCGTTTCAAGCTCATCTAGATTAGCGGTTCCACTTGAACCTGAAAAGTGACTTCCAAAATGAGCTAATTAAGACTCAAGGACAATGGGCGATACATTCGTGAGGCGCTGAGGCCGACAGTCGCTTATTTAAGTGGAGCCCAAAACAATGCACACGACCGTGTTCTCTTGGCCACAGGGCGGTGCAGATAGAAGGTCTCCAGGGCCAGGGGCAGGGCAGGGCCGGCGGGACGTCCCCAGGGCCACAAAGGTCTTGTGTGGCATTGAGAACTATTCTTCTTTGCATTTTCAAAAGCTGTCTTTGCTTTTATTATTTGTTATATTTCTGCATGTTGGCGGCACAAGCTGTGCTGTCCTAAACTGCAGCCAGCACTCTTGGCAGCCTGCAGAATTTCCAGATTACCGTTCTGCTCACCACTCTCACTTGTCTCCTAGTTTAAAGCAGTATTTTATTCAGCACTGGTGAAGAGGTGAAGGGTCAATGAACAATGTGAAATCTAAGTGTAAGTCTGCTTGGAACAAGAGCTCCGCACCATGCTTGGAGACTTTCCTTTATGTCTTTGGTACAGGGTCTCACTGCGCGGCTTGGACTCTGCGTGATCCTCCTGTCTTCAGCCTCCCTAGCGCTAGGATTACAGGCGTGCGCCACCCAGTCTCATAGTTGGAGGTTTGAAACACGTGTCTTATATTCTCCCGACACGTGTGCTGACTGTTCGGCATATGCTGGCTGTATGTGTCATATATTGCAAAATAATCTGACAGGAACAGCAGGGCGGACTGGTGTTCCGTGTATTCCTCCGACTGAACTTCATGCATGGCCTTAAGTTCTGACTTGGGCTTTGTTCATCTTTCCAATTGTCTGACACACACGCACACATCTGAGAACGTTATTAGTGCATGTGCGCGTGCGTAGCGCGCGCAGTCCTCGCGGGAGCTGCACGTGTCCTTGCGCATCTTCATTCTTTCCGCTTCCCCTCCCCCACCCTTGGCTATTTCTCCTCCTCTGTAATAGCTGCATTTTTACTTTGCAGTAATCTTTCAAACTAATCACAGACACTCAGGCAAACAGGCGCAGCCAGGGACATAGGGCTGAGCCCTGGCGCGCGCCTGCTTTCAAGGGCGGCCCTCGGTTACCGCAGGGCACCCGGGCGGGGCTCCACCCAGCCGTGCCATTGTCGGCTGTTCTTTGATTCTCCTCCCCCATCCCGGAACTCTCAGCTGGTTTCTAAACCTGGAAATGAGACACGTCATTCTTTTCCTCCGCAGCAGCACGCGCGAGCGCACCCCGGCGGTGTGGATGCCACCCTCCTTCCGCCCCCGTCTTTCTCAGCTGCCTCTTACCTGTGTCAAAGATGCCCGCTCCCGAAGGTGCTGCAGACGCAATGGGGGGCAGGACAGTGGCTTTATATTTTTCTTATATTTCTAGGATCACTATTTATTTATTTATTTATTTTGGTACAGGGACTCGCCACACAGCTCAGACTCATAGCGATCCTTCTGTCTCAGCCTCCCCAGTGTTGGGATTACAGGCATGGACCTTGCGCTTGCCAGGCAGGCACTTATGCTGCCGAGCTATCTCCCCAGCCCCAAGATCATAATTTTTGAACACTCACTACTGAGGTCACATTTTGGAATTTGAAACTGTTAAGCTCTGTTTCTAAAATGAGGGGCCAGGGAGATAGCTCAGTAGAATAAGCGCTTGTCTGACAAACCTAAGGGCCTGAGTTCAATCCTGTTTCAAAACAATGAGAATGCTCAGTGGGAGCAACCTTTGAAGCAAATTGCCAGACGTTCAGCAGGTGTGAGCCTGCAGTGGTTTTGCCAGAGATGTCCTCTAGGCTGAGTGCTCAGGAGACAATGGGCCTGGGACCGGGTCCAGCACCCGGGCCACTTCACCTAGAGATGGGCCTGTGGGGGAAGGGGGACGGGGCCTCCAGCTTTCCATTCTAGTCTGAAAATTGTAGGTAAATTCACGTGCAGCTCTCTTTCTTATATTTTCATAGTAAGAATTATATGGAACATTAAAAAACCTTTTCTTCATTTATTATTTTCTTCTTTGGAACAGTTGCAGCAAATAAAACACCTTCAAAAATCCTTGTGTAGTTTGAGGCAGTTCCAATCTGTGGAATGAGGCACAAGCTTCCTGCCCCTCCATAAATCCTTGTTACTTTTTTTAAAAATCCATTTCAATATGCTTCCCTGACGTTTACAGGCTTCTCAGCAGACTCCCTGCTGGCTAATTTAACACCAGCAGATTGGGCTCATTATGACCATAAAACCTAAGTTAGTGGGCTAGAGCTCCTCACTGCTTCAGAAGCTCCTGCCTAGCACCCAAGTGCCTAGCACAGCCTGGAACTCGCACAGTGCCATTTGAACTGGACAATAAAGACAGAGGAACAGTCCCCAGGGTGACATTAAGGGACCACCATTTCTGATGGAATGCATACTTGTGTGTTTGTGGAAGAGAAGGCATTTCCTGTGCAAAGTGTTTCTCAGACATCCATCCCCATGAGCTTCCCAAACCCTGCACAAGCAGTCCTCTCAGGGCAGTCCTCTCCGACACAGCTCTGAGTGTGAGAAGTGCAGTGGGCAGGATAGCCCAGAAGGACGGTAACTTAGCGGGTGAGCTGGAAGGTCACGCTAAGCTACCACGGAAAAGCATTCTGAAAGCAAGCACACCTCCCCAAGTAACAACTGCTTGTGTGTTTCTGGGATAAAAGGACGCTGAAAGCAAAGCAGAATTAATCAAATGTCAAAATCACTTTACTAGCTGTCATGATTCTGCTCAGCAGAGAGAGCACAGCAGGGTCCCAGTTGTAAGAGAAACATCTGTAAACAAATATGGTAGAGATCAAAGACTTGCACAAAGAAAGCAAATAAGAATTTGCAAAATTTTGAATCATCTGTTCTGTAAGAAGAACAGAAATAATCTCTTCGTCCTCTCTCTGAGTGCTGAAGTTTGTGGATGGATACAAGATGCAGCACAGACCTCTCCTCAGGGAGATGCGGCAGAACGCTGCTACTTCTAGGAGCTGCGCACCCCACTGACCGGTGGGGGATGGGCAGCGATGGTCTTGGGGTACCTGGCACTTGGACCTCCCTTTTCATCCGGTCAGAAATGAGCACAGCCTCTCTCATGGCCACCTGGGGGCTTGTGGACGCATTATCACTTCAGCTGAATTTTAGGGATGAATTTTAAACAGAGTCAAGCATGGCAAGGTCACTCAGACAACAGGAATGCAAGAAAAAAGAGTGGGTTTGTGTGTGTGTGTGTGTAGTACCAGGGATTGAACTCAAGACCTTGCATTTGCCAGGCGAGCACTTTTTCCACTGCACTGTCTCCACAGGCAGAAAAAGAAGTGCTTTGATCAGCATATGAATGTAAGGAGAGTTGAGTTCTAGGTGGCATAAAAAGGAGGGAAGTGGGGACATCAGGATGAGGACACACCTTCAAGGATTGAATGTATCCATCAATAGTCTCAAAAATAAAACAAGAAATGGAACATTATTCCCACCTGAAAATTCACTATTCCAGTTTCTTTCTATTCACTATGGAAAGGCTAACGCCCTCTCCATGCTCCGAAACAGTGCACGAGTCCATCAGCGTATGATGCAAGATTGGGGTGACAGCTCATGCTCAGCACCAAGTCTGCAGGGTCTCCCTGCTGTCGCACACTTCAGTCACGTCTTCCTCATTGCATGCCTTGTCCGACTGCACACCACCAACAGGCCCGCTGCACTGTTAGTAGGCATTTCAGAAGCTCGCAGGGTTTTGACTATTTCAAATGGTTCTATGGCTCTGAGAATCCTAGAACCTACTTTTGGTGAACTTTTATTGTGTGTAGAAGCTACTGCTCTTCATACCCTCTTCCACATGGCATTTTAAAAATAATGATAATAGTTATTGTTTATGATCACTATTCTTGTGAATTTGTGGTGAATGGAAGTTTAAACTTAAATTTATCCTATCCCCAGAGAAATCATCCTATTTTGTTTTTTACTGTGTGTTTCTATATATTCCCTACATGTTTGCTTGATCATCTTTGTTAGGTATATGATCGGAAATATATTTCTCCATTCTGTTCATTTCAGTCCCGTGAGAATTTTGCTTACAATGAAAAGATTTTCACTGTAACCTCCTGTATTTAAGAGTAAGACTTTGATGTCCTTACAGGGAAAGAGCGTAAGATTAGCTCTGTGTGTGAGAGACGTGCTCCTCTCGGGCATGAGCTAAATAATCAAAAACAGCAAATAATGTAGCTTGCCTCAGAAACAGGTGTAGTAAGGTTATACACTGACTAATTGATCAACCGATCGATTGATGAGGGTGTTGTAGCTGGTGGCTCAGAGGGACTCAGCGGTGCAGCTTTCCCACAGACCATGTAGGGCAGTGTTCTCTAACAAGCAGCTTGACTAGTTTGTTGCAGATGGTAATCACTGAGATGATGAAAATTGCTCACATGTGTGTATTTATCTTTAAAATTTAAGTATGTTTGTTCATAGTTAGAGATGGGCATGGAGTCTGACACATATTTCGAAATTTCTTGGCTTTGGACATGCCTGAGGATGCGCTCACGCCACAACCCAGCAGAGCCTGCACAAGGAGCTTGAGGCCCCACCAACTCTCGGCGATCTGTCCATCCGGCCAAGGACATGGCATACCACACCGCACCACACAGAACCAGAAGCCTTGGGACCCTGCGAGCCAGTCAGGGGATGAGGAAAGTTCTTGCTTAGTAAAGTAAAAATAAAGGACTGGTGAGCAGGATTTGACAGCCGCAGCGCCTCGGGAAGCTGAGCTGGAGTGGGGACCACCCCAGAGCAGGTGCCAAAAGAACCCCACAAGGAGGGGCAGGCTGTGCGCACCTGAGACCACTGAGGACCAAAAGCCATGCACAGGGAAACGCTGGGGAGAGAGGGCAGGGACGGGGGATGGTGACACAGGACCTCAGACAGAGGAGACAGACAGGACTCATACACGGGAAGCCACTCTCCCTCCTGGCCAGCTGTCTGGATGGAAAATGAATCAGGTGTGTCGAAGCAGTGGCTAGTGAACTTCAGGGAGCCAGGGACTGGAAGGCGGCCTGGTGGTCTCCCTGATTCCTTAGGGGGACCCTGCGTGTGGGCCTCTTCAGCAAGTCCACGCGGGCACATCATAGTGCGATTGACCACGACGTCAGGCAGTCAGCATTGCCTGTCCTTCTGTCCACCCATGTCATCTGCAAGAGAAAATAATGTTTGCAATATTTTATCTCTGGGTAAACTTTTGACAGAAATTTTAGGTTTTCCATAAAAATATATCTATAGCTTTTAGTAACTTAAATGAGGTCAGTTTGTTTCCATATGATATTACCATAATAATTTTCTTCCTTAGTTTTCCTGTATTTTAGGGAAGGGTCTACAGGGTGCACAGGGTCTCACTACTACACCAGACTCATAGTGATCCCTCTGTTTACAGCCTCCCAAGAGCTGGGCTTACAGGTGCGCGCCACCATGCCCAGTCTCAATTGTGGTCTCAGTGCGCCTCGGGGACAGGACTGGCGTAGCAGGCCCAGGGATCAAACTCCCTGCCCCTGCGCCTGCTTGCAGGCACTTTAATCCACTGAGCTATTTGACTAGCCCTTACCGTAATACTTTTCAATGCTATTTTTTCTTTTAGTTTTTATTTTTGTGTATTTGGTACAGGGTCTCACTATGCAGATTGGACCCATAGTGATCCTCCTGTTTTCAGCATCCCCTGCACTGGGATTATAGGTTCAGTTTGCCCAAGGCTGGAGCCCGCGTGGCATGCGGAACCAGGGATGGAACCCCAGTCCTTGCGCCTGTGTGAACAGGCACTTAGTCCCCTGAGCTATCTTGCTGGGCCTTCAGTGCTGTTTTTAGAGAATGATATTTTCTGTAGATATTGTTTATTTTAACCAACATACTAGCCAACTTTCCCTCTATAAATTATGTACATTTTAATGTGAGTGAGGCAGGATAAAGGACTTGTGGCTTTCCCCCTCCAAATTTCCTACTACCCACATTGCTCCTGCACTTTCTGACACAGCGCATGCTGCGGAGGTGGCCGGGTGCCTGAGCTGCGAGGCCGAGAGGGCCTTCCCGAGCAAGGCAAATGCGGCTTGCCTCAAGAGAAAGTGGCTACAGTCTACCCTTCTTAAATTTAATTTGCTTGATTGCAGTAATTTAAAAATTCCTAAGATAAATTTAATAACTTTTTGTTAAATTATTAGCTTAATGTAAATAGAAATTTAATTTTAAGGGCATTACGAGTGCATATAATGTAGATAACATTTTATGGTAATTTTTATTAATGCTATTGACGATGTAGAGCAAGAACATTCTTGACCATGGTCTAAAACAACGTGAAAACATGGAAACCTAAGACCCACATCTACATAAGACCTAAAATCACTTTTTAAAGTGAGGGACATAAGTGGCATAGTAGGCATAATAATTACAACATTATCATTTGTAGGCATCAGATGTCTCCTGTGAAGGCCCAGGTGTGTATGCGGTGTGTCACTGATGCTAATAATAAATTTTAAAATGTGAACTCTGTGTTTGAATTTTGCTGTGCAAACCGCTCAGCTCTACATCACGGAGATAAATGCAAAGGCATTTATTTCTTGGTCAAAGTGGGTGAATTCTGCTTTTGCTCAAGATGTTTGGTAAACAGAGCAGCTTGCTCAGACCATACGAGGTTGGAGGCAGCAACCTGCACTGCATTCTTACAAAGGGCAAGATACAGGCTCTCCCACAGCAGCTGTGAAGGAATTTCCGACTGCTGAGGACAGAGCCAGAGCTCACCCTGCACCTCACTGGCTCATCCGTCTTCTCTGTGATGAGCTTAGGATGTGCAGTGGGCTGGGAGGACCAGAGAGACCTGGGGAGGCCAGGCCAGGTGCTTCTGCCCGGTTCCCTCTAGCTGGCGGCTTCAGGACACAGGGACACCCGGTCTCTTTCCCTGACTCCAGCACAAGCGGCAGGATGAGACTGTGAGACACTCTCCTCAGTTTCCTCAAAGACTCAGTTTTCTTTGAATTCCAAGGCTCTTGTCACTTTGTGCGAAAACATCCTGTCTGCTTGGCAGTGCTGTCCTCAAGCAGTGTATGAGGGGAAATGCTCCCAAGTGGAGTGGGCGCCAAGGCCGCAGACTCACCGTGGCTTCAAAGGCTGAGGCATGTCTGTGGCTGACTTCCTGGAGGTCGCCCTGCAGAAAGGCAGGGTCTCCAGTGGGGTGGGGGAAGTGGTTGCTAACACAGCACTTTTCACTTGAAGTGCACTGAAAGAAGAACTTGCGTGTTCTCACTATTCGTGGGCATACATATGTGCACCCATGTGTACACACACACACACACACACACACACACACACACACAC
>NDGM010938444.1:0-15445 GCA_002564305.1 Octomys mimax | reverse complement strand
GTAACTGTGAGCTAAATAAACTTTTCCTTCCTTCATTTTGAGTGTCGGGTATTTGTTCCAGCAGCGAGAGAAGAGTAACTAAGACAATACAATAAGTGGAACAGTATATGGGAGGATATGTATAGGTTTGTGCATATAGTGTAATACTTTGTATAAGAAATTTGAGCTTCTCTGAAGTTTGGAATCTTCACAGAATCTGACCAAATACCCTGGAAGTAAGGAGGGGCAACTATATTTTGTAAACATGATTTGCAAGCCTAGGCCAGAGTTTATATTGGGAATAAAGAGGTACATACTCATCCCTCATCTTCCCAGCTTCCTTTCATCTGAGAGATGGGGCCTCGACACTATAACTGCAGCTTTTAAATGAGTAAAAATTTACTTTCCTGTAAGCATAATTTGAGGTAAATCATCTATGGAATGTGGATGTATGAAGTCCCCTCCCTGTACAAGGTGTGATCAGGACACTGCTGATTTTTTCTACTGGCATCCTCAGTGCTATTTAGTCTAATAAACACACAGGAAAGACTGGGCCCACGTTCTGTCTTGCCTGCATTGGGCGCTGCTCTGCCAAGGCTGCTGGGAGGGGGGAAATACCCCTCAACGAACACAATTTCATGGATGGTTGGGTGTCAATTTTGAGCAATGCAAATGGCAAGACTCTCTGAAATCTCACTTTCTCTTACTTCTTCACTTCATTGATGGAGACACCCATGGAACACAAAGCCTAAGTGAAGTGTGTAATAGACCCCCGTAAACTGCAGCTTTAAAAACTTCGTCCATACAACCCTGGACACGTAGCTGTAGGTTGTAGATGACTTGCAGAGAAAAATGACCTGTCATCATGGCTGGCCCTGACACATTCTCAAGAGGGTTTCTCAGCCTTTTCCTTTTTATGCACCACATCTCCTGCTTTTCCAGAAAACATTTTTTTTATGATGTTATAGTGAACAAAACGTATGAGTTTGGGATGACCCAAGACATCAACACTCTGGAGTTGGGGACCTAAATTCTTGGAGCTGTAAGGTCCCTCTTATATCATCACAGCATTGTTTACATTGTCCCAGTAGAGGAACTGAGAGTCTGAGAGAGATGAAACCGTCTTCAAAGACACAGGGCAGATAAACAACAGTTGCGAAGCTGTAAAATACTCCTCTCCTGACTCCATGGTCAGCGTCCTCATTCCAATCTATGATGTCTGATTCGCCTCTAATTATTTTTAATCCTCGGCTTGTCTTTGTCTAGTTTGTGGAGAAATGCTGAGAAAGTTCAGGCCAACAATTTGACCTCAGATTCCAGAATCCTCTAGCTTTCCTTGCTTGCCCATCAAGGTTTACCGGGCTATTTAATTGCATGCATCCTGTTTGCACAAACACTCATTCAAATTTAGGCTGTCTGTGACTCCCGTCTTGTCTAAGTCCTAGTTTCCTCATCATTCTCCCTATAGCATAGGGTAGTCAGGAAGTGGAAAGCAGGGCTCAGGTCAGTGCTCAGCACAGTGCTGGTACAGCCACCAACTGAAACACAGGCACAGGGACAGGGGTAGCAAGGTCCTCAGGAAGCCTGCAAGGCAATATGCCAGATGAGTTTCCTGTTTCTTTTTTCAGTGGTCTCTTCCTTCCTGCAGGGCTTCTCCAAGAGACACTGACATTATATATTTTTACTTTAAGATGTCCTCAAACTTTTACCATAATACTCATAATAAGAAATAAGGAATTGTAACATGCTATTTCCAGACGTGATTCACTGAAATTTATACCAGATTCCATCTCTATTATCTTCAAATTGAATGCACCCTCATGTCAAATTGAGTTGAAGACCTACAACAATCTTTTCTTGATTTTTAAGTATGCATAATGCTATGCTCAGACATTCTGCCAGGTGCCTCTGTGTCAGATTGAGCTACATACTTTAATCAAAACAGCCTGAAAGCTAGATTGTAGTGCAGCAAATATTAATTAGTTACTTTTTCTAGGTCCTGGAATTTGAGAATAGGGAGGAGCTCAGGATTTTTGACAATAGGTAGGCCTTGTCCTCTGCAAACTCTCAACTGAATAGGGGGTGGAGAGCTGTATTAATAACTCCAAGGGGATGTTTCCCAAAGGACCCCCCAGGAACACTATTTTTCAGAGTGAACTCCATGGTGAAATAACACTGAGAAACATGAGCTAAGTCATGTCAGTCGGACTGCTTTACTAGGTGCCTTCAAGAGCTTTTTATATGCAAAGGCCCAACATGACTCTTCAGTGTAGTAGAGTGAGGATGGCTTATGCTGGCCTTCCCAACCTTGACCTTGACCTTGACCACGACCGCCTGATGAAAGGGGCATCCTGCAGAACTGGAGCTCCAGGAGACCCTCCCCAGGCAATGCTGTTGGACTGTAAGGCAAACGACTATGACAGTGTGTGCCTCTTTCTCCCAGAGCAGGGACCCTAGGGAGGCAGGATGATTTTGACACAGACTTTACTGGGAAAGATTTGAACTAAATTAGGCCAAGCTTATTAAGAGCAAGCATGTATTCCAGATGTCTGCAATTATGCCAGTGTCTGGCAGAAAAATGACCTGAAAATAAGCGACAGATCGCAGAGCCACATGTGGCTCCAATTCCTCTATCAGAGGATTAGATGCTACTGATGAGTACAGCTCTCAGCAGGGCCTGTTTCTGTGTTTTTATCCCCTCTGGGCCACTTCTATTCTTTTCCTTGGCTCCTTTGAAAAGCTACAGTGGGGACTCCTTACCTGTCCCTAGCCAAACCTCTGAATTTTAGAAACATGCTCTCTCAATCACATGCTGCCTAAGTAGGGGTAGGATTCAGTAAGAACAAGATCTAGGATGGAAGGTGTCTTCCTGAAGAACAGTGGCTGCTACCATCAAGAAGAGGCAAGACTGGGCTTCCTAGGAAGACCCACGTCCTGCACGCGAGAAGAGAGTCCACAGGGGTGGAGCCATAGGTAAGGGACTGTGTCATGAGATTCATCAGGAAGAGTTGAGGTCAGACAGGAAGCAGGATGGTGTTTTCCTAGGTATGTCCCCTGTGCTTCTTCAAATATGTTGGCTATTTGTGTAAAAAAAAAAAAAAAAAAAGCCTCCTTCCCAGACAACCTAACACAAACTAGGTAAAAAACCTACTTTTGTCGCCAGGTGGTGAGAGTTGCTCTGACCTGCTGAGTAGGCTCCACTCCAATGCAGTAGCCTGGCTGATTAGCAGCCTTCCTGATGTGCTTGTTTGCACAGCTGGGCTAAAGTATCTGGGCAGTTGGGTCCAGAGTCCAGGCAGACAGGAGCAGGCACCTTTTCATTATTTAGGAGCACAACATCAACTTTTGTGCTTAGAAATACGGTGAATAAGATCTACAGAAAAGGATGCTAGTTTTTAAGTGATACACTCCCCATAAGTGACCTGCTTAGCCTGAGTTTGTCCCCCATAGGCTCCTGGGTTGAAATTGTGGTCCCCAGAGGGTCAGTGTTGAGAGGAGATGGGAGCTGTAAGCTACGGGGCACAGTGAGTGATCATAGGATGGGCTCTTCCCATGTTTCCTGGTTTCCTGGCTCACCATGCAATCTCTCCCACTTGTACTTGTGCCATCATTGGGGTGACGTCCATCATAAGTGACGCAGCAGGTGGGGGGCATAAGAGCCAGCACAGTACTGTTTGGACTTTCAGCTTCTCAAACTGTGAGTTAAGTAAGTTTCTTTATGAAGGACCCACCTCAGGTATTTTATTACAGTAACAGAAAAGTGGACTAGTACATAACACTGAGAGAAGCAAGGATCCTGACATTTGTACAGGAGCACCAGTGTCTGAGTCAGTATGGGATGAACTTGGCTCAGAGAGAGGGTCTGATTGCATCCTGAGAGCACCACGTCACCCTGGACACAGAAATAATGGCCATGTGCTGTGTGCCAGCCACGCAGAGAAGAGAGCTCTCTTGTGGCGCGAAGCCTATTCTGGCTGCGACCATCTTTTTCCACAATTATGAGACGCTACATGCTCTAGGCCTACTGGCAACACTTCTTAAGTGTAAATGAAGTCTCATCTTTTTAATTGCTGGAAAAATACCAATGAAGAGGAAGTTCCACTGAACTGGCTTTCACGTTCGCTAACAGGACGCAGCAGGGAAATCAGGGCTGCAGAGCAGCGTCCAGCGGTGTCCAGAGTTGGAGCCAGCTCCCGGGAGGATCCAGCCCTCAGCTGCTGTCAAATCACCCTCCATTCCCATCGTTCAACCCTGACTGGAAATTTCTCAAATGAGAACTATGGCCCTTGCTAACCTCAAAGAAACCTGACGTGCTCCCTGTAACTACATGCCAAAGGCAACTGGCCTTTCAGTCATACCTCATCCTATGTGTATACCTACATGGCAGAACTTTTAGAGACATGCAGAGATAAGAGCTATATTGCAGGTCATTAATTCCACAGCACTAAATCTTATTGAAAGATGTTCTGATACAGCCATTCCAGCATAACGCAGCTGCAAAAGGATCTACGTGTTTGTGTTCGTGTGTTTGCAGGAATTCGGAATCCTTTAGCAGATGACGCGATGTCTCAGGGTTTGGTCTGGACCCTGTGGCCAGCCTCTTCTCCACTCCTGGTCCATGAATGTCCTAGTGGTAGGAATCCTGAGTGCGCCCAGGCCAAGCCTCCGTGTTGTCGAACTGTGAACTTTTATTCATTCTAGAAAGACTAATTTTAAAGATTTTAAGGATTTTTTTGATCTGCTGAAACTTTGCAGATATGCCTTCAGTCTCCTCAGGGAAGATGCCCAAGTCGCCATGGCTGAAAAGACTGCACGTTCAGATTCCTGCCCCATGTCTCAAGCTCCTCCTCTGAAGCCTGACTTCTGGCTGGCTGTTCTCCTACTTCACTGACTTTCTTTCTGGCTCATGGATGGATGTGGTAGGACAGAGTCCATATCCTGGGGTGAGGGGCACAGTCAGGACATGTAGGGAGTGAAGAAAGCTAAGACCACAGAAACTAGAACATGTTGAAGCCTTGCAGACTATCTGAAGCATTGCGTTCAAGTGAAAGGAAAGGGGAAGCAGTGGAGGACAGACCAGGAAATATTTACAAATCTATACATTCTTTCAAATAAAGCATACATGATATGCCTGGTACCTAATCCTTATAATAACCCCATGTGACAGGTTATACTCTCATTTCACAGATAACAAAATTGAAGCTCAGAGAAGTTAAGGATCCTGTAAGATCCACAAAACAAGTTACAGAGATAGGGCTTGGCTCAGGCTCAAAGTTTTATGACTCTAAAGTCTAAATGATTTTTCTCTGCTTTTTGGAGGGTCACTTAAGGGCATATGCAGGAAAAGGGATGTAGCAGGTTTTTCCCTTTTGCTTTGATCACCAGGTAGTTGGAGTCAGAAAAGGTGAAGTGTCCATAGCATTTGTATCAGGGCACAGGAGCCTTGCCTTTCCCTTAACACGTAATTATACAACAAAATGATTAACTAACAATGTGGGCCAGTGAGCCACCATGAATAAAGCATAGGAATCAGAGGCCTGGGGATGAAAATTTTTGGTTGGGCGAATTTGAGTAAGCTACTTCTCAGAGCCTGGCTTACACGTCTACATATTGGGACTAATTGCCATTCCTGCAAACCCCTCTGTGCACATGAAAGGCCTCCTTGAAACACTGGCTCTTGAAGCTCCCACCAAGGAACAGCAGAAGGCACTTACATGCACAGGTTGGCAGCCAGCATGGGACACATGACCAGACCTGCCCCCAAGGATGGACAATTCTGCACCTGTGAACGCTCTAGTGCTCATTCTTTCTGTCATGATATTTTAAAATAAACTTCACCCAGGCTTCATGCACTTCAAATGATTTTTTTGTGGAATGGCTTTTAAATAAATTGTAAACATATATTAGGACTGGTATTTAGGGAGTGCCAATGACCTCATTGGATGTGGCCTGTGGAGCCACTGGAGAAAGACATCTCCCAGTGAATGGAATCAAGGGCCACAAAGAATATTCTCCATCTGTGCATCGTCTGCCTAAGTGGATTGGAGAACTGCTTTTTACCAGGATGGCCATATTTCTAGTTCTTCCTCCTTCTCAGCAGAAGTGCATTTGTGGTTATTCTGTCTCATTTCACTGTTCTATGGTGGTGGTGGTGGTGGTGTGTGTGTGTGTGTGTGTGTGTGTGTATGTGTGCACGTTGAAGGGAGAGATTGTGGTTGTGGTGATTGCAAGTGATTTGTCCTATCAAGATACAGATCTCCAGATAAGTGGAGCCACATTTCAATCTGCTGTAGAGCGTCCTCTGGATTTGTCCCTGAGGAAGAGGTCACTATGAGCCACTCAGGGAGCCTGGGCGTGAAGCTTGGATCCAGCAACAGGTGGGACGTTTGGGTTGTCTCAGGAAGAGTATGTGCACGGCTTAAGTAAAAAGGTGAATTAGTCTGTCAATTGTATGGACAAACTGTTGTTATCAATCATATTTGTTCATTATTTTTTTTTATTTCTCCCCAGTGTATTTGCAGATAGCAATGAAGGTGACTTCCCAGCAGCACTAACGGTAACTATGGCTTGCTGTGACCAATAAAATGTGAATAAAAATGGCTGGCTTGGCTCCTAAGCTGAAGAAAGGACAGGAGAACCTCTATTGATTTGCAGTGACAATGAAGCGAGATTTCAATTAGCTTAGAATTGGGGTTTACTTGTTTGTTCAACATAACGTAACCTGTTCAAAGTGATTCAATGATTTTCTTTTTTTTTTTCTTTTCAATGATTTTCTTGATAGATTATCAAATACAACTATTTTAGATTTGGTAGGAGTCTTTCTCCACTCTGGGAAGTAGGCATAAGGCTGTGGCATGGCAGTCATAGCTGGCCTTGCAGAAGTGGGCAAGTTTCTGTGGCAGGATGGGGTGACAGGAATCCAGATGGGGTTTCTGAGGGCCTCTAAGGAAGCATCACAGTATGGTTTATGGGGTGACAAGACTGGGGCACTCTTTCCTCGTGGTCATTCTTCAGGTATGTCCAGTGATAGCCACAGCAGTTCCAGGATGGGCCAGTGAGCCACTCCAAGGGCCAGTGGTCTCTGTGTAATCTCTGAGTCAGAACCTTACTATGCCATTTAGCTTTGTGGACTTCCTCCAGGTTACCGATGCCCTGCAAAAGCCTGTGCTACTGAAGAACCTCTCACCGCCATGTTTTATTGAAATTCTTAGTGAGCATTTCACTGTCATAGGATGCATGCCAGGCATCAAGCAGGTGGCCTTAGATCACACGTGTTCTTCTCTTTCACCTTTATGTCTTTCCTGAGTCTTGCACCCTGAGTACTTGTTGGCACTACATATTGTCCCATCTTCTGTCTGATACTCAGACATCGTTCTTCATCTTACAGCTGGGCCTGTGCTTTCCCTAGTTCGCTCTTAGGTCAGCTCACCCTCAGGAGACATATTCTCACATAGGTGCCCTTCTGAATCCACAGTGTGAACATCAAGCTTGATTGTGTCAGCTTCATTGGCTTGGGTGCTCCCCATGGGACTGGAGGAGCACACTTCTGGGGATGTCCTGTTTATGATCCCTGGCCTTTGCCTGTCTGCCCTACTTCCCGGATGCCAAGAAGCAGTAGCAATCTTCCACCATGCCTTCCCACCAAGCTGTTTCTTCTTTGGAGCCAGACAGCTAACCATGGAAAGAACCCTGTGAAACCCCAAGCCAAGAAACCTCTCCTTCTTCAACCTTCGATTATCAGGTATTGGGTCTCCTGGACTTGACTAATGTACAACAAGTTTTGTGGATGGATGAAAAATGTTTGAAAAAATTGTACGGAACACTTATAGACTTTTGTGTTATCATTATTTAACAATATAGAATAATGATGGTTTGCCTACCATTGACAGCGTACTAAATGTTGTAAGAAGTTTAGGGGTGAAGAACTGTATCACTTCAATTGCACCTGAGCATCTATAACCTTTGGGATCCTCATGAAGTGTTGGAAGGGACCTCAACCCCAGAATACTGAGGGAGGGTGACACTGGGGCCCATTTCTCCTCCCAGTCCTCCATAGTGAAAGGCTCAAGTCACAAATCTTGGAAGTTTTCACAGAATCTATCAATATAGAATTGGCTCGGATGTTGAATTACTACTCTGTTATGTGGGGGCTTCTTTCTTCCCCTCTGTTCTTTCATCAAAGCTCCTAACTCTTTAGGAACTGAAGCAAAGACTTCAGCAGAGCTAAGTGAGAGACAGAAATGTTATAGGCATACATAGAAAGCTCGTTTTCCTGCTTCCAAAATCAGGTGGGCCTGGATTTGGGGATTTGATGTCCAGGCCCCAGGGCTGAGCCGACCTTGAGGGCAGCCTCTTAGCCTATGGGCAGCTTACTTCCCACAGTCCCAGGCATTTTTGAATGCCCTGATTAGAGGGTGGGCGACTTGGACAAATTGTGTGATGATATAGGGAGATCCTTGGTTTCTGGCCACCCCGGCGTGCACCAGAGCCAAGTAGCAGTTTTATCACAAGATTCTATATTCAGCCTTTGCTCTGTACAATCCCTGTTAGAAAACAGACAGCATTTCAGAATAGTAAATGGCATTAGCAACTCAGACACTTATGATGCTACATATGTGATGGATATAAAAGTCTGGTATGAAGCCAAGTATTTCATTATTACCCAGGTTTAGTGTCTGGGTTTTATTAGTGAGGGCTGGTTACTAGTTTTGACTAACTCTTACAACACTTGGTTTTCCTTTTTTTCTATCAGATTGTATGTAGGGTAGGGGGAAAGGGTCTGTGTAAGGTTACCTTGCCAACAAGCGCCAACGGTAAGCTGCATGGCTATGTGAGATGGATGAATGGGCCAGTCATTGGTCACCAAGTATGGCTCGTACGTCGCTCCATCCATGTAGAGGGTGACCACAGGAAACTCCACATTGATGACGTAGTAATGCCACTCCTTGTCACAAATCTAGTGAAAAGAAAGGGGGAGCAACACTTAAAATCAAATATGCAATGCAACATCATACTGTTGAGTTGTAATTACAAAATGAGAGAAGGGATTTTTCAGGTCAAACAGGTCATGGCAGAGAATGTAAAGAACATAATGATTGATATACACTGAGGTTATAGAAGCTCATTGTCAGACATAATGAGAAATCTCTTCTGGTATTTCCGAGAATGAAATCATCAAGCAAACATATCACCTTACAGCATTCAGGGAATTGACTTCAGGACCTCCTGCAGATACCAGAACCCACAAATTATTCCTCATAAGAAAAAAAAGTATTTGCCTATAAACTATGTGCATACTACCATATATTGTAGCTCATTTTTAGGTTACTTGCAGTATATAATACAATGTAGACATGATGCAAATTGTTGTTATATATTGTCTATGGAATAATGACCAGAAAAAGTAAGTTCTTGTTCAGTGACATTTTCTTTTATTTTTTATGTTGAGTCAGGTTCTTGCTAAGTCACTAAATTGGTGGAATACACAGGTGTAGAACCTGAAAATACAGAGGGCCAGCTGTATTTGACAGACTATAGGCAGATTGTCTTGGTCCCAGAATTACTAGCTCTCTTGGCTGACAAGCTTTTGGTGAATATCAGTGACAGCTTACAACTCTTTGAACGAAATTCTCCTCGTTCTTTAGTGGAGAGAAAAGTTCAATTGGAACCACTTCCCTAAGTTTGGAGACAGATGAGGCTCAGAAGCAGACAGGAAACTGCAAGTAGAAATCACTTTGAAGGGAAGGGGGAGAGGAGGGAAAGGAGGAAACGGAAGAGGAAAGCATGAGGAGCTACAGAAGAGGGAAGCCCATGAAAGAAGAAGGTGAAGAAGGAGTTGTCTCTGTTTAAAAGCTTGTCTTTATTTAAGGGCTTATATGAAGAGCTGATATAATCTCATGGATCTTTCAAGGCAAAACAACTCCCAGGAGAGATGGTCTTCTCGCTGGGACTTAGCTCCTCCCTGCTCTGGGCCTGAGAAGGAAGAGAAGGACCACAAAAGGGTGCTTGTAGTTGGACTTCGTGGAGGCCACTGACCCACACGTGCCCTCCATAGGAGCCCAGGAGCCCTGGGGCCAGGGCTTGGCAGCAGCCTTGAGGGTACTGAAGGACACTGCGTAGAGATGTTGGTAGAGGTTAGAGTTAAAATTCCTGCTCTCAGGTGCATGATTTATATGGCATGATCCAAAATAGGACCAGAAACAGGAAGTGTAAGACATAGCAAGACTGGGGAATAGTGTCGCCAGCCTCTGGCTCCCTAGGTGTGGACTCTGTCCTATGTTCTCCCTCTCTGTTCCAACTGCACCCCTTGGAGGTGTCCTCTGAAATGTCTCTCGTCTACATCATCTGGCCTCCATCACTCTGCTATCCGTGGCAGGGGAGACAAATGAGTTCTGTATGAAGGTGACCCCAAGGTGAGGGCATCAAAGCCCTCCCTATATCCCACTCTGGATTAAATGTGCTGCTTCTCATGAATAGATAACACCAACAGGGATGCTAAATGATCTTTTCCCTTTCATTTTGAAATAAGACTTTTTTCCTTAATGTTCTTTTTATATTGTCCTTTCTCATGTCTCAGAAAATTACTTCTTTTGAAGATCATTAGCCCGATAAAGTCTGATGAATATTTTAGGGGACTTTGGAGGGTAAACCGAAAAGGTCCAGGCAGATCACTGAAAAGTCTTCTTATACTCAGTGAGAAGCCCTGGCTCCATTTATATTCCTTTCTTGCTTAATGTTTTGGACCAGACCGTGGTTGGGGGTGGGGTTCTTGAGCTGGGTCTATGAGTGGGGAGGGAAGAGCTAGCTTATAGGGGTGGAACAAAGCACGATGTGAAGACGGAGTGTAGCACTGAGGGAAGGTTGGGAGAGCTCAGGAGAATATTTGAATAGAATTCCCGATCTAAGGAGGCCCACTGTTTCTTGAACTTGGAGTTTCCAGCTAAGGACATCTGGGCAGCAGAGGAAGCCTGGAATATGGTTTACATCCTGGAGGTGTTTCCAGAGACATCTGGAAGCCTGTGGTCAGGCCCCGCGTGACAGTGGGGTGCCTCCGACTATATTTCATGCTCTTGGAGATTGTAGATGGGACATCAGAAGCCGGCCAGGCAGCACACGAGGCCAGGCAGCACACTTCTGACTTGGCTTCCTCCACCGTCCTCACAGCAGCAGCCACCTTCTCCACGTGACCAGCAGGGGGGCTGCATTTCAGCTGGTCCTGCAGTGCCCCATGTCTGTCAAAGACTCACAGAGAACGGCCCTCCAGTCTTCTCTATTTCATGACACTTTGCACTTTTGTAAGACAAGACAAAAATTCCAAGAAAAGAAAATAATTTTATGTCTCCACAGCAGGGGTAATTCCTTTCAATGTTATGTGATTTTCTAGGCATTTTTTTTTTCCTTCAGCTTTGCTGAACTGCATTGCACCAATGAGAAATTTCTCGTGTTCCACGTGCAGCAGTAACCCTGCACACTGCGCTGAATTTCTTGGGGGATGAGAGGCCCATTCTCATTAGCATACCCAAGGCTCCTGTAGCTTTCAAGTATATTCCTATAATAACTTTTCAACTTTCTAGAGGATAGAGCATTTTTATTTATAGCATTCCTATAAACATCCTATAAAGAAACAACAGTTGGGAAAGGTCTGTATGGGTCATACTGTACAACAACTGGTAAGTTTGCATGGATTCCTTAACATCAGCTTTAACACATATTCAAAAGCTTCATTGGAGAGGGCTATGCAATATGGATAAGCTACAAAATACTTAACTACTCCCTTATTACCAGATATTAATTATCTATCAGCTATTACAAATGATCAAATGATACTGTACTAAATTTCTCATGCATGAATCTCTTTGAATTTCTGATTATAACCTGAAAATGGAATTTCTGGGTTTTAAGGCTTTTGATATATACTGTCACTGTTTTCCTGCAAACGATTGTGCTCATTTATGCTCCTACTCACAGAATATGAGAGCACTCATGAATTTACTCTTGCTACAGTATGTGCTACAGAAAAAGAAATAAACACAGTACTAGAAATTTGAAGGGGCATTTATTTTGATTTCAGTGTAATATGAATTGCAAAAGATGGCAAGATTTAGCTTCCTCAAAATCAAAAGGCAGGGTGTCCTGGGTGTGAGGAGCAGGCTCAGCTAAGACTAGAGGTAGGAATCTGCCCTGGGAGCGCCTCATAAGCACCCACAGCACTTCCAGTCATGCTGAGCATATGCCTTAGACTTCTGCCACCAAATAACCTCGGTCAACAACAAAAGGAAATGCCTAATTAGGTTTTCATCAGTGTGGTTCTGTGACTAGAAAGAGACCTGCACTGCCCCTTTGCTGGAATGGGAAGGACAAACTGTAATTGAAAAATGATCAGGCCAGGAGGCAGCAAAAATAAATGTGCCAATGCATAGTTCAACCAAGACAGGAGGGGACTGGGCAAAGTGACCTTTCCTGGGGGAAGAAGAGAACTTTAATTCCTAAGTGCTTGTGAATCACTGGTGACCCCACTGGCACCAAGCATGTCTCAGGTTCTCCCCTGAGATGATACTTGAGGCCTTATCCAGACCAAAGATGCTTTGCTCTCTGTTTCTATGTTAGATAGCTGTAGCTGCTATTTAGCTGGTAAGTGAGTCAGAGGACAGAGACCTGAAAACCAATTTGGGGTAGGGGACAAGGACAGTGCAAAAGAGGTCTGAGTTAGGAGTCGGCTGGCATCCCAAGGTGAGCTGTGACCAGGGAACACTTTCATGGACTGAAGGGAAGACCAGGTGAAAGGTCATCTGCAGAGTGGCCCACAGTTTGATCCAAATGCTATATTAGAATATTTTGCTGAATTCATGTACCTACAATATTTAAATGACAATGGATACCCTTCTTTGACAAAACTAAACCAAAAAAGGGGATACAAATGAAGGACTATTTTGTATATGTATATTCAAAATAGGATAGATATACAGCTACTTTTTCTTAATTTAATGAATAGAAAGTTTTTTTACTAATAGTGTTTGTGAACAGGACATTATGTCTGCATCTTGTACTATGAATAACCATAAGAAAACAGTATGCAATGTATTAATTATTGAAACTGCCCTACTAACCAGTTTTGAAACTGTCTCATTGCTATTTGTTTCTCAATAAAATTATTTTTAAAAAATGCTATAGAAAGAGACTAGTCAGAAGTTCTGATCTGGTTTCTCCAATAGTGAAATATATTGGAATGCAACTACTAACATAAACTCATTCACCTGCCAATTACTATGTATCAGTTACTATGTCTGCTACAGATTTCAAGATGGTCAGTGTATTGTGGATGCATGATGTACTAAATCTACAAAATATTCAAATGTGATAGGAATTGACAAGTGTTTTAGCCTATGTCAAGGCAGTGGGCGAGATCCCAGGCAATGGTGAGATTCCTCTAGCTGACAGTAGGTAGAATGTAGGGTGAATACTGAGGGATTGTTGAGGTTTTGTTAGGAAGAGATGATGAAGACTAACTTCCAAGCTACCAAGCAGCTACTTCCCCTTCCTTTATTCATTTGATTTTTCTGTTGTCAACGGTACCAGATTTATGGAAAGTCATCCATACATTCATTCTGCAGGCATTTACTATTGCATTTAAAGTACAGCAGCAAAAAGAAACCTGCCTCTTGGGAGCTTCCAGTCTGGTTGTGGCACAGATAAAACTGCATATAACACACTGTGACTCACATTTGTCACAAAGCTGTCAAGATGCCTGGTGAACCTGATGGAGGAGAGAGTGACATCTGCTACGCTGGAAAGGGGAGAAGGGGCAAATACATGGAATGGAGCACGGAGGTCAGCAGGGCCTTGGGTTTCCATAGGGGAACGGTAGGAGGAAAGGCTTCAAGGACAGCTTGGAGGCTGAGGGCTCAAGGGTTTGGGTTGCTTTGACCCTGAGGGTGGTAACAGGCGTAGAGCTCCCTGGCGGGGAGGAAGGGATGGTAGTCATAACAACAATAAATCCTGGAGCATAATTGAAGCTGCCTTTCATATTACTTCTTATGCTAGCCAATCCTCCTGGCAACCCTCTGAAGGAGGACTGTTTCCACTCTAGGTATATTTTTGAAAACTAAAAGGAAATAAATGACATGGGTTTTTTTTATCTTCAGGAACTTGCAATCTTATTGGAAGTCAGGAGTGACACCCAGGCCACAGGGGCTGCCACATCTGGTCTCTCATCTGTTTGTTGCACATGAAGCCAGTGGTTCAGCTTTACGTGTTACCAAATCTTGGACAGAGACTTAGCTCCTAAGTAAGGGATTTGCATATCAGATCATCCCTGGATGAGCTGGCTCAACAGAAGACACGTGAGGTTCATGGTGCCCCACACCAGCCTAACCTGCTCTTTCTCGTGTTCCAGAAAATGCTGTCCCTGTCCCAGAAAATGCTTCTTCCTACAATCTGTCATGCAAGCCACACTCCTTGGGCATTGGGCATAGACTTCTCCTATTTCCTCTCCTTCCACTTATTCTCCTGCCATGTTCTGGTTCTGATGTTTTTCAACCTTGTTCACTCTCCCATCTCTACTCATTCTCTGCAATATATGAGAGAGGACAAACACATAGGTGGAGGGGTGGCTGATGGAGAAAGCATATCTGGGACAGGCTAGTGGAAGAGGGTCACTTGTGCCAGGAGGATGGTGAGAGAGCCTTGGCATGTGAGTTGGGCCGTGTGAGCATTCTACTAGTGACTGGGTGCCTGGGGCTGGAGGTCGCCACAGAATAAGACAGAGTAGCAGAGGAGAGTGCAGGATGGAGTCATGGCTGGTAATATGGAACAGCAGCGGTAACAACTTCAGAAACAGAAACAAGAGAGCTAGAAAGACAACCCTTCAGGTAGCAAATGCGGAAGAGCCAAATCCGTACCTGGAGTTGTCAGCGATAGTCACTGGGAGACTGTGGCCCCCTTGGCCAGTGGGGATTTCAAAGGGATTGAGGAGAAAAGAATGGACATCTAGGGCCTCTGCGCGAATAGGAGCTGGGCTGCAATGTCTGAGTGCTGGCACCCAGGAGGGGACTGCCTGCAGCCTGCTTGCCAGGGACAAGACAAGCACTGCATCTGACATAGTGGAAACTAGCCAAGCACCCCCTGTGGGCCTGCTCTGCGCACAGGCGTGCGCTCTGATGCACACAGTTGACAATGTATGGAAACTCTTGGCTCAGAAACTATGAGGAACCTTATAGCAACTGGTTGAGGGTCTCTAGTTTAATAAAAATCAGGCAAGGAGTCTTACGAAGACTCCTAGTGTTAATCGGGACTTTATCAGCTTATTTTCATTGCAGGTTTCAGTTTTTAAAAATGTTAAGGTAATTTTTCACCTTTCCCAAATCCTAATTCTTGTAGATTTTATTAGTGCTGTTCTATGTCTCAGTCTTTGTGTATGCATTCCTTTCAGATGTATTAAACAAACAAAAACCCTTCAAAAAAAAAAAAA
>NDGM010938383.1:0-15298 GCA_002564305.1 Octomys mimax | reverse complement strand
TGTTGAAGATTCTCAGGATCATTGCCTTACCCATCTTGTGCATATAAATGTATGGCTTTGCCCCTTACATGTTTCCTAGCTTTTCTCCTTACCCTGTCTTCATTGTCTAATCCTCAAGTTCTCACTTTCCTTTTAATTGTGTTATTCCTTTCTATAGAAATCAGCTACATTTCAAAACCATCCTTACAGAAAAAAAGTAGCTATTTTAAGTCATTGTACTTACTCATAAGGATATAACAGTTATAGATAAAATACATTTAACAAATTATGTTCAGAGTCCTTTTACTCATACACAGTTATATTTTTAATGGTAGACATATTCTTGAGGTATTTGGCTGCCTGGTGAGAGGACTCTGGAGATGTGAAATTTTCTTACAGAGTGGCTAGACGTGAAGAAGAAAGGCAGAAAAGAAATCCTGGAAGGACACACAGTGAAGGATGGCAGTAAAACCATGTTTTTATGAAAACTTATTGATCTATATAGTTTAACACTAAAATAAAGGAGCCCTTAAATGTGAGCAAACCACCTCGACTTGTGGAAGGCAGTCATAAAGGGCCAATCTGTCTATTGATAGTTAAACACAGTGCAGAATAAGTTAGATCCAAATAGCTTAAATGAGAACAAAAGTGAAAGTGAATTTTCAGACAGAAAACACATTGCCTGTAATGGAAATCATGTATATGTTTGAAGCCTATAAACTGAGGGCATTAATAAAGTCATACATCAGGAAGAATCCTCCACCCTGCTTGCCGTGCCGGCCCCACCCCCATAGTGCGCTGACACTGGGATTGAGACTGGGCGTGGTGTAATTACATGCCTGTAATCCCAGCATTTGGGAGATTGAGAACAGGAGAATCACTATGAATCCAGCCTACGTAGTGAGACCCTGTACACACTGTCCTAAATTTATAAAAACAAGAAAGAATCCTGCAGAAGAAACCAACCATTAGAAGAAACTAGGTGGTTGCCTTAGCTGTCCTTCTTCCGACCTGAGAACATCCTCCAGAATGCTCCAGTACATTTGTTAGATTGTGAAATGGTTCCTCTTTGGCAATTTTCAAAGACAGTGATCTTCCTTCTTTGAAAACTCTCTTTTCTGTGAATAGCAACTGTAATTGTGAGAACTTTTCCTTATACTGTAACCACACCCCCCTGTGCTGCCTTGTGAGTGCTGTGCTCTGAAGCCATGTGAAATAAACCCAGTCTTTCTCCATTATCACAGTCTTTACAAATGCTTGAAGAAATTGGTCCCCATCTTTCTGTGTTCATCTTCTCAACCTAAATATCTCTCACTTTAAATTACTCTTCATAAATGCTTATCTCTATGATTTTTACTATTTTGGGGCTCAGATTGTGAAGGTGTTACCAGGCTTTAGGGTAATTGAGTTTCATTCTGGAGATGATTTCTGGGTGTTTTCTATCTCAAAGAATTGAACAAAACAAGCGTAAATAGTGGCAAGGTGTCACATTAATTAAAGACAGGAAAAAACAGAATGGGGGAAACAGAAAAATAAAAGGGTAAAAGCTCTACACAGCAAGCTTAGGCCAAGTGAAAGTAAGAAAAAAGGAGGAAAAAAAAATATACCCTACCACAGTGTATGAGAGACTGGGAAGAGGCATGAAAGGGGTGCTTAAGCATGACTGCTACTGTTTTATATTTGCCACACTGGTCACATCCAGGTCATCCTATCAGAAACCTGCCAGAGTTCTCACAGGAAGTGCATTGCGGGGCCCAGGAATGGTTCTGCGCATGTGTCTGAGGACTTCCTAAGGCCTTCTTTTCCAACCAGTTTTAGCCACACTCTATCTTCCTGTCTCAAACATACTATTAAAATGTGACAGCCACTCTAGATATCGCCCAGACAATGCCAGAATAGCAGGAAGACTCATTGTCATGTTCATTCAGATCAAGAATATATCATGTTTTGTCATGCTACTGCTTATAAAGTTTACCACTTCTCAACTGTTCTGATCTTTGAGAATATCTATTATGTTCTTTTTCTATTTAATTCACAAACACTAATACCATTATTCTAGTTCAGGCTCAGTATTAGGCCCTGGGGACGAAAGATGAATAAGATTCTGACAGCAGTATTTTACAACATTCTAGTGGGAGTGACAGACACATAAAAAATAATTACAATAGGATGTGCGCTATAATATGAACTCAGTGTTCTAAAACATAGGATGGGACCTGAACTGCGTGGGCAAATCCGTAAGAGTTAATCACTCATGCATTCATTCATTTAATAAATAAGTCTTACTGAGGAAAATAGAAATATGCCAGGTACATAATGTTCATTTGTATGATTATTAATCCTCTGAAGTAATAGATCTATATTTTCCTAGATTGTCTATGAGCATTTAATGTAAGATGTTTGTGAATTTTCTTATTACATTTCCTTGCTCTTTGAATCTGGTGATCCTACCAAGATATGCAAACTGGTTAATATAATAACTGCAGATTTTTAATGATTGCTGAATTTGTAGTACTTAAAAAGTATTTTTTAATTTGTTCTCTAATGTTAATAAATGATAGAATCCATGTTATAATTTTGCATTTAATAAAATGCATTTTAGCCTTTCTTTGGAATTTATGACTTTTTCCCTCTGTCTTAACTGCATTTGCACCTATCAGTTCTTCCAAGTTATCAAAAGGTGACTCAGGGTGATTCTTCTACCTGCCCCGTCTCCTCTCTCACCACTAATTGCTGTCTATTAACTCTGATTGCTTTAAGTTCCCTTCATTCTCCATGCTCTCTCTTCTCAGTGTCTATAAAATTTTCATGTGTTGAACATGTGTAGTGTGGCAAGTACTGAACTGTTGATATGATATATATTAGCCTATCTGTAATGTTCTTTTGTTCCTATTTTCTTTGCCTAGCACCTAGTCTTTCTTCTAATCCCAGATGTCACCTTTCTGAGATGTGTTTATTAATAGAAAGACACATGTACCCCCAAAGCTCCCCTATCTAGGTTGAGATCGGAAGGAACACCTTCTCCTGTTCCCATGATACCCCCTGGCTGTCTCTGTCACTGCCTTTACATCATGTAGTGGTGTTCATCCTCAGACTAGTATGTCCTTTAGAAACATAATGCAAACCACATATGTAATTTAAAATTTTAATGTCACAATAAAAACAAAACAAATCAATTCTATTATGTTTTTTGTAAATTGAGATGTCTGTTACCATTTTAACATGTTTAATATAAAAATTATTGGGATAATTTATACCTTCTTTTTAGACCTAGTCTTCAAAACCTGATAGCTGTGTTGAATAGCACAGATCAGGTGCTTAGGTGCACATGTGACTTGGTGGCTGCCATACAGAGTATTACAAGTCTGGATTATGACTCAGTGAGGACATGGACTCTGTCTAGCACAAAGCATGAGTGGCATGTAGTAGATACTCATAAGTATGGAAGTAGAAGAGGAGGGAACACATCATCGTGTATATAATAAGGATCATCTTTTGTAGGATTCTCTTCTGCATTGCCTTGAAGTCTAGTCTCCCTATTCCTCAAGGAGCACTTTTATTTCAAGAAGGTTAGGCTTATTGCAACATAAATGAAAAGTGTAGAAAAGAATTTATGTTTTGCTTCCTGACATTCAAATTAGGGTTTTTTAATGGAAGAAAAGGATTTTTGCAAGTCCCCACTGACCTACCAAAATTCCAACCTTACAGACTAGCAGATATACTGAAATCTGCCTTTATTTTTCAACATGTACAAGTAAACTCTAAACACCCAACCTGTCTTCAGGAAAAATAAAAAGAATTTTGTTACAGGGTGCATGACAGTGTGTAGAATACATTTAGGGTAATAAGTGAACAAAAGAAGTTTCATTGTGTAAGTGGTCAAATGATTTAAATGAAACCGAGACTTTCTCTTGATCATGGGATATTTAAACAAAATACATTAGCTACAGAGTAAAGACAGAGACCATCTTTAAAAAAAAAAAAAAAAAGAATTCAATTTAGAAGTAATGGGGTGCAGTAATTCTAGGTTTTTGTCCATCTGCGGCTGAGACTCTAACATGTGGATTAGTTCTTCACTTTTGACTTGCTTCAGTATATTTTAAGACTCTGAAAACACATTGTAAGATAACAAACATAGGAGAATGCTGTGGGGAGAGGAGGACCCAGCAGTTACTGAATAAAGACAAAGGGCTGGTTTGTTGTTTTTTTTGGTTACTAGCAAAGATCCCTCTGGCCAGGTGGCCAGGTGGGCTGTGTGCAATGAAAGAGGGCACCTGAGCAAACAGGCATCACACACGGAGAATGTCAGCAAGTCTGCACTGGGCCGCATTCCCGAGGCCGCTGGCCTGCCAGCACCTTCTTCTCTGACAGGAACATTCTCTCCGAGTCTGGATGAGGTGTTCTTGAAAGCTCCAAATCTGATTTTTTTTCTACATGGTTACTTGGCACAATACTGAATTTACTAATTATATTAATCAGGTGACTTTTGATAGCAAACTGAAACCAGCATTGCTTCAAACTGTGCAAATGGGCCTTATAAAGGAAATATTTCACAAACATGTCACTGTACCTACAGCTAAGAGATGGCTGTCAACCTCTAGATTCAGGCCGTTGATTCCTGCAAGAGAATGCAAATTCAAAGTGAATTAGAAGGTGTCACTTGAGGTGCCATGTATGAAGTAAGAAACTGAGCACCTCATTAAAATTCTTGTTTGTTTCAATTTCCCCTGATGAAACTTCCATTTTCCTACTCAAATATTTTTGTGCTTAGTACTTGGTCCGTATCAAAATGTTCTCAAGAAATGATCTGAAGTGTTTACATAAAGCTAGAAGAGCAGACTGGAGCTTGGCTCATAGAGTAATAGAAACTTCTGTAGCCTATGTGCATGTGTTTATTCCCAATATGACAAGTGGTCCTGCTCTCTTTTTCATGGGATAAAAAGGATGGATTAAATTAGGAGGAAGGATTATGATGTGTAAACAATGAGATCTTTCTAAGAATTAAAAGAAGGTAGATTTGAGGGGATCTAAAGTTCAGGTTTCTTTTTGTTTTGTTTTGTTTTGTTTTGAGATAGGCTCTTACTATGTAGTGTAGGCTGGCCTTCAGTGCACTTATATATCCTAGGCTGGCCTCAAACTCATGGTAAGTTTGAGGCCAGCCTCTCAAGTGCTAGGATTGCAGGCATGTACCACCATGCCTAGCAGACTCAAATCATTTAGGATGAGCAGTCAAAATGGAACACAAGATTTTGGTTTGGGTGGAGGGTTGAGTGGGAACAAATGCAAAATGGTGAGTCTCACTGTTAACCCTCTTGGGCAGGAAGGGGACAAAGCTGCAGGTCCTGGGCAGGATGAATCCCAAATGTTTGTAGATCCATCCCAAGAAGCAGAACGTCACAGGAAACAAGGGTTGGGCTTAGAGAATGGCAGGTAGTACATCATTTACCTTGAAGTCCAAGCAAGGCCAGCTTCAGGCAAAGAAGGAATTGCCATGTAGACCTTTATTCAGAATACTCCACTAATCTATGCAGAAAGGAGAGCATTTATTTATACATTTGACAGAAGTTAGCATCACTCAACACAGCTGTGCCTAGCAACTGAAGACTAGAATTGTCTCAGGTAAGGTGTTTTGTCAGGACCAAAGTAGCTTAATTGCTCTAGGCACTCTCACCTGGCCTTGCCTTGCCCCCACACATGTGACCAATTTCCAGCTTCAACAGCTCTCTATAATTTACCCAACAAATATTCAACAGACCATCAACTTGTTGTGTGGTTCTAGAAACACAAATATGAAGTCATGGACCCAAGAAGTTCATGAAAGAAAGTAGGAAAATAGTTCCCCAAGGGAGAAGGCTTACCCTCAGTAATGAACATCACTTGAGTGCTACAGACTGAATGCTTGAGCCTTCCTCAGATTTACATGATGAAACCTACCCTAAGCTCCAATGTGGTAATATTAGGTGAAGCCTTTGGGAAGTGGGATTAGTGTCCTAATAAGAGAGACCCCCAAGAAGTATCTCATTCCTGCCCAATAGGGAGGGACACAGGAAAAAGACAGTGGTCTGTGAACCCACAGCAGCCTCACCTTACCTTAAGTCTGCCAGTGACTAGGTGTAGGACTTATGGCCTCCAGGATGCTAGAAATAAATTTGTGTCATTCGTAGGCTGCCTAGTCTATGATATGTGTAGTGTCATCCCAAGTGATTAAAGACAGATTGATTCAAGGGAACAAGTGACCTAAAGTTGTTTAAAATGTATTTGTATTCAACTCTGTTTGCTTAAACTTTGGAATTGTTCAAATAGTTCCTAGTCTGCTATTAGATGGCGACTGCCTGTTTTAGACACAGTGACTAAAAAGCTACTTACCCTTTTCCTGTCCATTGCATCTGTACTTATGAAGCATGCAGTGTCTGAAACTGCATACTGCACGAGAGGCAATTTGGCCCAAAGTAGCATATGAATGCTAGCTTGAGAAAATCTGAGGATAAACTATGAATTAGATGTTTTTTTCTGTTACAGTGTAGGTGCCAGAGGAGGGAGGAACAATACACTGGACTGTATCCAACTAGAATAAAAACTGCATAAGGAAAACAAAGATCAGAACTTTGATTTCCCAAAGAGATAAAACCTAGGCAGGCAAAGATGAATTTTTGCCCAAAGGCAAACACATCACCTGAGCAGATGCTGAATACTTCTCAAATTAATAAATTTTGTAATATATAAGTATTATCTCATTGACTATAGTAGATTAACAGATTACCTATTTTGAAAAAATATAAGCATTAATAAAGTATATTTTAATTTAAATTTTATTGTGTGATATGATTTTAATTACTGTTCCACAGTTTTCTTTTTTCTATGGTGATAATTATATTTGTGATAGCTTGTCATTTATACTTGTAATAGCTTGTCTAGAGGAAAGTACTTCCTTTTAGGGTCATTGTTGGGACAATGACAGAAATACAATGTGGAGTTTTACCAAATACCACAAAGTTCTGGAATGTGGATTACGCTTTCAGTATGACTGCCTGTGATCTAATTATTTATGCTGATTTTACCAGCTCCTAGAGTTTATGGGGAAGAATGTCTCTGAATTTGCCTTGCCTAAATACCTCATAGAAGTGGAATCAAACAGTATAGGATGTCTCTGTGTATGACCAGCTTACTTAACGTCACATAATGTCCTCCATATTCATCTACAACTCCATGTGTCAGAATTGCTTTCCTTTTTAAGGATGAATTGTGGTCCCTTATAGGTATATTCCCCATTTTGCTTGCATATTTCTGTTGATGGATATTTGAGTGGTTTCCACTTGGGTCAGCTACTGTGTTACATCTGGCCGAATACCGCTACTGTTTCGGGGAGATGAGCAGCCAGGTGGGATTATAAACTCAGGATCAGTAAAAAGGGAGAATTTTTAAAGAGGGAAGATACTTTATTTGTAAGAAGGAAACAGAAGACAAAAGCTGCCTGAAGAGGGGGCAGGTGGTTCTGGATGGATGCCCATGGGCATTGTCTATATCCTCCTTTACTAGATGATAGGGGTCCTTTCCCCTGGAACTTATCACAACCTAATTGACTGTCTTCAGACAGATCCCAGGCTACAAAAGCCCAAGCCAGGTGCCATTGCCTACATTTCTTTGGTGGGCTTTGTTTGATTTTTTTCTTGTCTACTTAGCCTTGTAAGGGCCCTATATTTGGGACTTACAGGTTTGTTAAGAGGAACCTTACATACAATGTTGAGCTAATGATTAAGTAAGGGTGTACATGTGTCTAGTGCAGTAATAGATTGACCTTAGAGTGACTCTGTGTGTGTGTGTGTGTGTGTGTGTGTGTATGAGTGCAAGGTGTGAATATATATTTTGTATACTAAATGAGAGTTTCCCCCTTTTGTCTCCTCTGCACTTTACTTTAGACTGGGAGGAGCTTCTAACTTGGTTAGGGCACCTGGCTTCCTTTGTGCTCCGTGTATCAGCGCTCCAGCTTGTCCTTTTTAGTCACTCTTTTCAGCAGAGTTTTTACTCTTCTAATTGGGATTAGCCAGAAAGCCAAATGAGGTCCTTATTCTGTTCATTCTCTGCCTTCAGACCCCTTTCTCCTACCTGACTTACGCTGCTATGAAGATGAGTGTACAGAGACTGAGATTGTATTTTAAGTTCTTTTGGGTATATACTTAAGATTGGGGTTGCTATATGATATAGTAGTGTAATTTTTAAGTTTTTCATGAGCTACCGTACCATTTTCTAAAGTGGCTCCACCATTTGACTTTCCTATGGCAACAAACAAGGGCTCACTTATGGTTTTGGGTAGAGGGGTTGAATTTGTGTTTGTGTAGGGAAGTAGCCATGGTCATATATATCACCTGATATATTTGAAAGTGGAAGCAAAATTCTACCAAATGCTTTCTTTGTGAGCTAAATTGTTTACAAACAAAAGCACTCATTAGTAAGGTATTTCAGTATTCTTAATTTTCTAGTTCCCTTCACATACTTTCAAAAGTTTTTATTTAAAATAGTACAATAAATATAATTATTTTAGACTCTATATCTAATAAGTTCATTACCAATATCTTCCCTTATGAGTCCATGTCTCCTTCTGTCAAAATCTTCGCAGTCTCAATTCAGAGCAGAAAGGCGCTAATGCTATTATCACTGCACCATAACGGGGCAACCACATTGCCCTTGCTCAGAGAGCTGCTGCAGACTGGTTGCTCTAGGTTCACATTGTTAGCACCATTTGCACTCTGTAAGGTCTCATCCTCTAGCATAATATTGTCCAGAGAACAGGTATATCTTCCAGTTCACCAAAGCTAAGTAGCAGATTAAGGAAAGTTGAACCTAGAAGGACAGATAGCACGTGGGTAGGAATGTTAAGTAGCATCTTTGAGATAAAGTAAGATATTATTCTAGAAAAGAAGTTCAAAGAGCAAAGACCCAGAAGGGGTCCTAACCAGAAAGCAACAAGAAAGCAACTGCCTGAGTGAGGCTTTCTGGCAGGTTGCTGGTGCTCTTGATAGAAAAACCCATTGGCCTCACCTCTGCTGCCCTCAAACATGCCTTTCACCCTGTCTAGCCTTCTGCTTATCCTTTGCTCCCTTTCCCTAGCCAGCTGTGGTTTATCAAACAGAAAAATCTTCCTCAATAACTGGTCATGCAAATCATTCTCTGTAGAACAATATGCATAGCCTTCAGAGCAATACAGAAGCATATTTGGGCCGTAAGGTTAAGGCAGTACTTATAAGATTTTTTTAAAAATTCCCTAGACTAGTTACATGTTTAGATGTTACATGTTTACATGTCTTAGTTATTTTTGTCTCATCACTGAGATGAAATACCTGACATCCAAAGTTAAGGAAGGTAGGGCTGGCCGTATAGCACAGCGGACTAAGCGCTTGCTTAGGTAAGTGCAGGAGCCAGGATTCAATCCCTGGCTCTGCATGCCATGCCGGTCCCACCCCCGGGCCCACTGAGCCAATGATGGAGTCTGGGCATGGTGGTGCACACCTGTAATCCCAGCACTAGGGGACAGAAATTAGGAGGATCACTGTGAGTCTGGGCTGTGTAGTGACACCCTGCACCAAAAAAAAAAAAGTTAAGGAAGGAAATGTTTATTTAACTCACAGTTTGTGGAGGTTCCAGTCCACACACAGCTGGCTTTAAGGCATGGAGGTGTGACAGAGAGGCAACTGTCCATGGTGGTGGAAGACACCAAAAACAAGAAGAGCAAAGGGGAGAAGGGGAAAAGAGAAAAAGCGAACTTCCAGCCCTCCCTTATATTGCATGCAGGCTACCTGTCCTAGGGCCAGTGTAGCACTCACACCCATAATCCCAGCATTGGGCCATGAATCAATCACAAACTCTAGTGCCTCCCCCCAGAAATGCATGAGGCTTTGGGGGGACAGCCAGACACAAAACATAGCAACTTGTAAATAGTTTACTCAAATTTTAGTTTACTAAGAACATTTTTTTAAAAATACTCCTGGGGCTGGAGAGATAGCTCAATGGTCTAAGCACCTACCTGGAAAGCTCAAAGACCCAAGTTTGATCCCCAATGCTACATGCTCTGGCTGGGCATGCCATACCACCTGTAATCCAGCACTGGGGAGGCTGAGGCAGGAGGATCACTATGAGTCCGAACTGCACAGTGAGACCCTGCACCAAATAGATACCTAGATGGGGGGGGGCAGACAGACAGACAGATAGATTGATTTTTAAAAAATAAATACATAAATACAAATACTCCAAACTAGTTTCTTCTGTTGTGTCACCTTGCTGCACCTGAGACCACCTCAAATGTAGTGGCTTAAAGCAGCTCAAGTATAATGTTATATGCTTCTGTGGGCTCATCCAGCGCTGGACAGTCAGATAGCAGGTACGTTCTTCCTCACATACCTGTGCCCTCAGTTTGTACAGCCAGGATGGCTGAGGCCTGTCTCCACAGGGTCTGCAATCCCAATAAGCCAGCTGGCTCATTTGTGACCAAAGGATTCCCTGTAGAAAGAGAATCCCAGTGTCCTAGCACAGTGGTGGCAACTCTAAGGCACACATGCCACAGTGGGCTGTTTGTATCATTGAAAGCCCTAAAAGGTTTACCATCATTGCAAGCCCTTACTTCATGTTTGCTAAGTTTCATTGGCCTGAGTACATCACAGAAGCAAGGCCAGATGAGAAAGGAGAGTAAGCAGATTTTCATCCTCACAGAAGGAGCTTTAAGGTCACATTGCAAAAGAGTGAATTTGTGGCCATTTGTGCTAGCATCTGCTACAGCTATAATGGGCATTTAATAGAAAAAAATTGTCTTAACCAAAAACATTGGAATGAAAGTCCTAAAATGTAATACTATATCTGGTTTTACAAACCACCACTTTTGTGAAAACCTCTTTATGCCCTAGACTGGTTAAAATTTCATTCCTGTCAGTATTATTTAGAGAGCAGTATTTGGAACCACGATATCAAGAAATTGAATCTGGTAGTGTTGCCTAGGATTACAGAAAAGGTTAAGCACTCCAGGGGATGGAAGCCAAGTAGGAATCCAGATAAAAAATAATGAGAGGTCACGAAGTTAGTGAGCAGGCACTGGGATTACTAGGAAGGAGAGCAATGGGACAAATAGCTCACAGTTTAGACAAGATAAAGTAAATTGGTATAAAGACAACAGGAAGTAGATAGATAGAGCTTTCTCAGATGGAAGGGGATTGAGAGACAGAAGTGAAAGGGAACAAAAAGGAATTAAGACATGTTGGGTGCATGTACCAACTCCACACAAGGAAGGTAAACATTTTGTACTGTAAACATTCCTTAATAAAAATAAAACATAAACCTAAGATGCTGGTGAGTGTGTGTGAGTGAAATCCTAATAAAAACTTGTACTTGGGGATAAACCAAAAAATTTGATGTCTATCTATATTGGTTTTCAATTACTGCATGATAAATTGCCCCTAATTTACAGTTGTGAACCACACGCACTTCTTATCTCATAGTTTCCTTGGGTCAGGAATCCAGGCACAGGTTGAGGCAGATCATCTGCTCAGGAGCCGTCAAGGCCAAATCAAGATTTTGGCCAAGATGAGCTCTTACCTGGAGACTCTGGCAAAGACTGTCTCCAGGCTCCTTTAGTGTGTTGCCAGAATCTAGATTTTTATCACTAAAGTACTAAGGTCCCTATTTTCTAATTGGCTGGGAGCTGGGCTCACCTCTGCTCAGTTGCCTTAACAGTACCACAGAATATGGTTTAAATAATAAGACATTTATTTTCTCACAGTTGTAGTGGTTGGAAGTACGTGATCAGATTGCCAGCATGAGTGGGCACTGCCTGCTCAGAGCTCTTTCTTGCTCGCAGTTGACTTCCTTCCTACTGTCTCTTCGCATAGGAGAAGAGAGGGAGCTAGAGCAGGAGCAGCAGAGGGAAAGGGAGGACACAGCAGCACCTGAGCACTCTCTGATATCTGTTATAAGAGGACAATCCTGTCAGACTGTATCCTCACCCTTATGACTTCATGTAATCCTATTGATCTCTTTCAAAGGCCCCATCTCAAAAATACCATCACATATGTCTGGTTTCAATTCCCTATCAGTTCCTCAAGATTTTCTGGCTGCCTTCCTTTTCAGATAGCATTTCCATCTCTAGACCAGCAGGACCATACTGTAGACCCTAGTGTGCAGGATTTCTCACCTAATGAGGTCATGTCTACCTGAGACGTTCTAGGATTTAAGATCATTTTTGCTAGCCATTGTGATTCTCGGACATCCCATCATACAGAGGTCCCAAGAATTACGTTGGGGTATATTTGGGGGACAAAAATTTGCTTGCTCACTTGTAAAGAGATAATGAAAGAATTAAAGGGGTTTTTTTTCATGAAAATGTAATTTTAATACTGTAATCACCACCACCTCACAGGATTGTCAGATGTGTATGATACTAACTATAAGAAAATGTATTGTAAACATAAAGTTCTTCAGAAACCATATCTCTTCAAGAGGGAAAGTACCATCCTTTCTGATGAACAGATTTGGAATCTGACATTCTCCAAGATTCACACATTAGAAGACCTTAAGTAGGGTGGTGGCTACAAACTTGTCTCCTGTGGAGATTTTATGAATTGCTGCTACTAGGTGTCACACAGCTGGAGAGAAGATAAACTCCTGAGGCTGTTTGCTCTGTAGCTGGAGACCTAATTTGTAGAGACCTGAGTCACCCCTGAGTTGTGGGTTTCCAGAATGCATTGGTCCTCCACCCTAGAAGCCTGGAGCAATCCAGAGGGATCCAAGTCTTCCACAGTGTGAACACAGAGTGACAGCTGGAAGGGATGCTAGTGTAGGTGGGGGAGAGGCAGAGGGAACCTGTCTCACCTTCATCCTGATTTGTACTCCTGTGCTGTGATCCCATGGCCTCATGATCCAGTATGTTTTGGTGAAGAAATAAGGTGATTTTTGCTCTGCCAGTTGAAGTAGAGCAGTTTGGCACTCGAAAGACAAGAGCTGGATGGTACCAGCCAAAACAAAAGCCAGTATGCTGACTTGAACATCATAACCATTTCCAGGGTCAGTGAAAGTGGTAGAATCTTCATTGCAAAAGCCCCTGGGAAACTTGGCACTCAGGATCCAGATCCTGTTTCCTATTTGTCACTGGGCCAAACAAATGAACATTAGTTAGCTATAGCCTGGCACCTAACAGGAGGTGAGGGCAGGGGCAGGGCTGCTGCAAGAGCTCTGAATCCAGCACTGTGACTGGTGGATAACAGGAATAAACAACACTACAGATGACAGTCCTGCCTAAAGCCACCCCCTAGAGGATGCAGGGTGCAGGCTTAGCGAGCAGTGACATCTCTGGGCGTAGGCTGCTTGCATGTGGTGGGGAGGGCAATGGTGCTGTGAGGGAACGTGTGTTCATAGATGCTCCTTCAGCCTTAGATCCTAATTGTCAGAATTCTCTGGAAGTAACTGCATGTAACTTTATAAACGATTGCCAGTGAAGAAAATGTAAACTTAACAAATTAAAAATATATTTTACTTGTTTATATTATCTCTCTACAGAAATCACTCACATTACAACTATTTAATGGCATATGGGATATTTCTGTATTTTATTTGTTTTTTCAAGCAAAAATACTTTTTTATTTATGGGATATCATTTTATATCCATTCCATTAAAGTCTCATCAGTATTTGCATTACATTCATAAAAGTATACAAGTCCTGTGACTCCCAGATTAACTGAAATACTGCTTTACTACCTAACTTGAGTACAACATACATACTGGTTTTATGTTTCTGTATAGTGAATTATAAGTAATTTTTCTTTTTAAGTTTTTAAAAGTTTTTTCTTTTTCTATAATGTGTAAGAAAGTTGGTCTTAACATTATTCTTAGCCAAGGACTGCAGCCTTTTCTTTTCTTTTTGGTAGTTCTATGGTTGAGGGAACCCAGGACCTTAGACATTTGAGTAAAGCTCTCTACAAGTAAGCTATATCCACACACCATCAAGTTTTTTATTACTTCCTCAAAAGGGAATTAAAAGCTGGGAATGGTGGCCTTCGCCTGTATCTATCTCAACAGTGGGAAGCCTAGGGAGAAGGATCATTAGTCCAGTCCAACTGGAGGAACCTAGCAAGACCCTGCCTTAAAATTTTAAAGGGGGCAGGCAGAATAGCTCAGCAGACTATGAACCTACTTTGGCAAGTGCAGGGACCAGGGTTTGATCCCGGTTCTGCGTGCATTGCCAGCCCCACACCAAGGGCATCCTGAGCCAGCAATGAGTCCAGGCATGGTGGCGCACACCTGTGATCCCAGAGCTGGGGAGGCTGAAAACAGGAGGATCACTACAATTATGAGCTACATAGTGAAGCCCTGTACCAAATACATAAATGGAAAAAAAAAATTATAGGGCTAGAGATTCAGTAAGAAGTATGTAGGTTCATTCCACCAGTACTAAAGAGGGGCATTAGATATAAGGAAATACCAAGAAAACAAATTATTTGTTCATTTTAAATTTATCCAAGCAACTAATCTTGTAGCTAAATCAAATAGTCAAAGACTAGAGAAGACTTGTAGTTGGTCACAGGCGAGCCTCACCATGTCAGAGTCTGAACAGCCCTTCCCTGGGCTGACCTGTGTTTGCTAGGACCTGTTCCTGGCATGAACACCTATTGCTCTTCAGTTGGGTCCAGAACATAAACTCCTGCAGCAGTGTTAAATTCTATCACCTGTGGGTCACCTGTTGCTTCCCTTGACATAATTTATAATCACCTCCTATGCCTCGATAGCCTCATGTACGCATGGTCAATATGCTTCTAATATTGGCCAATATGCTTCTGACACACATCAAAGCCGATGTGCTTTTTAGTAAAAGTCTCTGGTGGTGATAGAGCTTTATAGTGCTCACAAAAGAGTATTGTGATGTTTGTCGTTTCTCAGGGAACTCACTAGCCTTTCACTTGTTTGACAAGGGCTTTTACCTCTGCGTCTTCCTTTAGCTACCCATTTCAGAGACAGTACTGGTCTTCCAAATCTTTAATTTCCTAACAGGTAAGTAAGTCTGATTTTTCCCCTGCCTAAAACTCCTGAGGGATATTATGAATTCAGAAAGAGATCATGTATCAATTGGTAAACTATAAGGCATTATCCTGTAGTAGATATCATTGTTAGTGTAATTATAATAATTCCAATAAATAGATGAGGCCTAAATTCTATTTTTCTTTTTAATTACCTTGTCAGATTGCGAAGAAGTAGTTTTAGAGACTTTTAAAAATACCTCTGGCCAAGATTTTCTTTTTCTTTCTTTCTTTTCCTTTTTTCTTTTCTTTCTTTCTTTTTTTTTTTTTT
>NDGM010938375.1:0-12067 GCA_002564305.1 Octomys mimax | reverse complement strand
TAGAGGAGGTGGACTGAGTTACAGATTCCTAACCTGTGGTAGAAACAGAGAAACCAAGTGGGTTTTCAAAGAAACAAGACTGCAGAGTTTTTAGATGATATTATCATGAGCCTAAGGTCCTGCAAAGAAAGAGAAGAGGGCAGTCACTGTTAAATTGGCCAATTCTTTCACACCAAGCATTCTGGGAGACTAAGGCAGGAAGACGGCAAGTTCTAGCCCAGTCTGGGCAGTTTAGTAAATTAGCAACAATTAAAAGGGCTGAGGATGTATCTATTGTGAAAGCCCTCTATTCACTCCTTGGTGACCCTGCTCCCCCAATTCTAGAGTCTGTCCTCAGACATCTCCATAGCATGGCTCCCAATCCTCTTCCAGGGACCTTTTCTAGGAAGCTGTCCTTGTTTTCTAATTCACTTCATCTAATTCACATACACTTTCTGTTGTGCTATCACTGCCTCTTGGTGTTTTCTAGGACTACTGGCCAATTTAACAGTGACTGCCCTCTTCTCTCTTTCTTTTCAGGGCCTTAGGATCATGATAATATCATCTAAAAACTCTACAATCTTGTTTCTTTGAAACCCACTTGGTTTCTCTGTTTCCACCACAGATTAGGAGTCTGTAACTCAGTCCACCTGTGTACGTGCTGTGCTGTTAATTTATGGGTTTTGTTTTTCCCTCTGTCCCTATCCTAGGCTCTCACCCAAACCCATCACCTGACCTCCCTCCTATGACCACTTATCTCTGTCTTTTCAACCATTTTAAGTCCCAATCCCATGCTTCTCTCTTGTCACCCAGGCATTCCCCCAAAGGCTCCAGTGTGGACACTGTGTTCCCAGCTACCACAGCCTCTGTAGCAGTGTCATTTGGAGGGAGCTGTGCTGCTGAAGCTTGGCAGATAAAGGTATGGAGCTACTCAACTCTGCAGCATGACTTGGGGGTAATGGGAGAATCCTTGTCCCACTCAAGTAGTGGTGAGAGGTGGGGAGTGGAGTGCTTCCTACTCAGTGCCGGGCTTGCTCTTGCTAAGTCCAGATGCCAGATCTGCAGAGTATTTCAACCAAGCCAAGAATCAGGATTTTTATATAACAGCTATCAAATGGTTTTTTGTTTGTTTATTTGAGACAGGGTCTCACTATGTAGTCCAGGCTGGTCTGCATCCTGTGGCAATCTTCCTGCCTGTCTTCTGAGTACTGGGAGTATATGCATGTAGCACCATACCTAGCTATCAAGTGTTGGCTACTTAAAAAAAGAAAAAGAAAAACATGAAATGAATTGAAACAAAATGAAAAAACTAAACAGACCCTGAGACCAATCTAGCCTCCAAATGTAACTACAAATTTACAGAAAAAAACTGTGAGATAGGAAGCCGTAAAACAGCACCAAGTGAGCAATAATGCAGTTTCTCATTGGATGAAACTCTGCAGTCAAACAGTGTGTTTCTTTAACATTTATTTTATTTTTATTTTTCAGTGCTGAGGAATGAACCCAGGGCCTTTGCACTGAGCCATCTCTCCACCCCTTTCTAAATTGCTAGATTTTGAGAATAATTAATTTTGGGAATACTGCTAAGGCACGAAGTTGATCAGGTTGGGCTTGAACTTTTGATCCTTCTACTTCAGCCTCCCTGAGTCCTGAGATTATAGGTGTGCATCACCATACCTGACTTAACACTTATTTTAATAGCAATAGCAAGGTTAAAGAAAGAGAAGGAGAAACTTGTAAATGAAATGAAACATAAGAGAACAACCACTTGTACATTATGGACCCTATTTGGAATTGTGCTTTGAGCTAACAAATTGTTTTTTAATGACTTAATTAAACAAATTCAAATGCTGATTATGACATATGATGTTATTAAGGAATTATTGGTGTAGTATAGTACTGTAGTTGTTTTTCTTTTTCAGTATTCTATTTTAAAAATTGATTAATCTACTTGAGAGGGGATCTTACTATGTGGTTGAGACTAGCCTTGAATTCACTGTGTAGCCCAGGCTGGCCTCAAACTCATGGTGATCATCCTCCTTAGCCTTCTAGGGTCTAGGATTATAGGCATGCACCACCACACCTGGCAATATTTCATTTTTTGAAATGTAATTTTTAGTATTTCACTTTGTAAAAAAATATTTAGAAGTATTTCAAATTTATAGAAGGGTTGCAAAAATAGTATAAAAACTGTACATAATCTGTCCAGAACTTTCTTTTCCTTTCCTCCCTCCCTTCTCTTCCTTCCCATTTGAAAATTGTAGGTACCATGTTGTCTTTTACCTCCAAAAACTCCAGCAATTCTTTCCTAAAAAAAAAAAAAAAAATTCTCTCTTAAAATTTGTATCTTTTGGAGAGTCATACTCCAATATTTAGAAATAGAATGATAAGAGGTCTGAGATTTGCTTCAACATAATACAAAGTGACTTTACATGAGAAAAGGGAGGTGTTCATAAATGTGTCTTTCTGCTTCTACAAAAATATGTTCAAGATCCTTCCTTCCTTCCTTCCTTCCTTCCTTCCTTCCTTCCTTCCTTCCTGTCTTTCTGAGACAGGGCCTCACTATGCAGTGTAGCTCGGCCTTGAGCTCACTTTGTAGCCCAGGCTGCTCTCGAACTCAATGACCCTCCTGCCTCAGCCTCCCAAGTGTTGGGATTACAGGCATGCACCACCACACCTGCATCAAAACACTGTTGCGAGTCAAACAAAACACATATGTGGGCTGGATCTCTCAAATGGGCCCAGAACAGGAGATTTTGTTTTTTAAAAAATGGGTCTGCAAACTATAAGCTTCAGGCTAAATTCAGCCTATCACCTGTTTTGTATAATTTATAAGATAACAATGGTTTCATATTTTAAATGGTTAGGCTAGTAAAGAAAAATAATGCATGATGTGAAATTTATATAAAGTTAAAATTTAAGAATCCACAAGCAGTCATGTCTATCATTATATTTAATATCATATATTATATGTTTAACTTCATCAATATATAATGTCTGGAGATTTGCCTTCTCCCTTGTTATATAAATACCTACACAATATTCTGTTTTGCCTCAACCCACTATGAGGTAAAATTTATGGAAGGCCATTGTTTTGGAATGCACCCTGCCCTGGGCCCCAGCAGGCCACACCAAAATGGAGCTATTCCTGCTAAAGTCCCACATTCATTGTTTATCTGGTGTAAGAAATCAGAAGTGATGTAACAGCCAAATCCCCAAACAGGCCAGGTTTTGGTGGTATAAGACAGTCTCCTTTGCTTTGACCCTCATAAGGAAAGTAACACGGAGTAGCCCAGCATGAACCAACCCACTTTTTGCTTTATGCCGTTTCCTTGTCCTTGCTCGAGCTACATGTAAGACCTAACTGTTGTGCCAGACCCAGCAAAATGTCTTTGTAGTTTTTATAGATGGAGTGCTGCGCGATGCAGAAATTGCTAGTAAAAGCCAACTCAGTTTGTTGAAATTTTGTCCTTTGACACCAAAAAAGTCTAAAATCCTCACTATCTAGTGTGTTCCAGAGAAAGTCTGCCAGCCCCAGGTTAGGGCCTGCACTTCCTCTGGGACGGAGAGCAGCCCGGTCTAGCAGGGAGAGCTCTGCACTGGGAGCCAAGCGCTGCTCTGCCTCTCAGCCTCTGCCACAGACCTGGAGACGCAACTGCCCCTCTGGCCTCAGCCCCTTCAGTGAGAGAATAAAAAGGGCCCACCATGCACGTGGCAACTGAAGTTTCTGGTTCAGATGCCCATATGAACTAAGCAAGAACAGGGCCACTGCTCCACACCCAGGGAGGCTCTCCCGGAGAGCAGGGAATCCACAGAAACCAGATATCCTATGGGGATGGCTCAGGAGGCACTCAGTAGAGAGCAAGGGAGAGAGGGAAGAAAGGAGGCTTTGGGGGCTTCTAAAGCAGAGCGGCACCCTTGCCATAGGCAACGTGTCTTTGGAAAAACATTTCTCAACTCTGCAGCTCACAGCAAGTATTCTGGGTAGATTCCAGCCCGGCTCTATAGAAGACCAACAGCACTAGGTCACAGCACAGGTAAATGGTCTGTTCGATTTATTTAAACTTTGATTCAGATTGAAAAGAGCAGCTACTGGATGGGCAGAGGTGTTTTGGCATTCTTGGCATGTAGAGCAGCATGTTCAAATGGAACTGGAAATTTTGTAAGACTGCGTAAATCACCTTTAAGGACATCAATCAGTAGGCTCTGCAAACTAGGCAATGCAGGACAATTAAGCAACAAGGTCAACATTCTGGCTGAAACCAGACAGTTCGTCACACATAGCACCCAGTCTTTCCCAGCTGGCCTGGAGCCTACATGTAGGGGCTCGCCTGAGCCTTCTAATTGCAGTCCCTCTCCACTTTCTCCCTTGCACCCTCCACGTCTGGCTATGGGGTCCAGCAAAGCAGCACCTCCTTTTGTTCATCCCAGCTGCCTGACTGCCAACTGGCCCTTTGTTCTGCTTTCTTGTCCTGTGCACCCCCACCTGCCCCTTGCTGCGCTCTTCAGTGTGCAGGGCTCCCCAGTTTGCTTCCCAGATGTCAACCCCCTTTTCTTCCACATGGTTTCTCCGACACCTTGCCTACTTAGTGAATCTTCCTGGGCGTAGCTCCTGTCTTTGCCACTTTTTCCTGTTCTCAGCTGAAGAAACAAGAAAAAATTACAAGGGCCCTGCCCTTCTGAGATTTAGCCACGTTCTCAGCTGGTGGCTTTTGTTTTCTGTCTCAGTGGCTTGCGAGGCCCTCGGGGCAGGCACTCTGCGTCACATGGCGCTCTGCACTGGGGAAGGTGGGCAGGACCATGAGGCCTTAATTAGACCAAGGCCTCTGACGGGGTAGGAGATTTTAGCATGCAAAAGAAATTTCAGGCCGGGGAGATGGCTCAGTAGAATTTCAAAATATCCAGTTGGTAACAATGACTATGGGTGAGGAAGAGGGTTACTTTATTGTGTAAATAAAGTAATGAGAGCCTCCACTGCCTTTCATGAATGCAGAAGGAATATTTACACTGTCATTTTAAAAACAAAACTAGAGCAGAAAACAAATTCCCTCTGTAGGCTGAACAGTGAGTCAGGACACAAGCGCTGGTCTCCAGTAGAAATAGCTGCAGAAGCAAGGAAGCCATTAAAGAAAAAATGTGAAATCAGTTGTAAGATCAAAAGAGCAATTTTCTGGTCAATGGCATGCTGGGATCACCTAACAAAGACAAGTGATTTGGCAACTGGTCTCTGATTTACCTGCTGCCCAGACAGCTTTCCACAGAACTGTCAGCCAGGAGACCCCCACTGTCAGTCAGGGAAGGTAAAAAAGCAAAAGCATCTTGCTGGCATCACAAATTCAAATTTCTGTATTCAAGGGTTTCTCAACTTAACATCTGCTCATGAATGCAAAAGTGGCAGCCTAGTTACTGAGGTCACCTGGCAGTGCAGGCAGACCAGCTTGGAGCAGGGCAGCCAGGCATACGGCGGCCTATTAGGAGCCAACACATCTTGGGAAGGTGGTAAGAGCAAGAGACAAAGTCCAAATGAAGAATGGTCCTTGCCATCCGCTGAGCTGTCCCCAAACTAAAGGCTGAACCTCAGGGAAGGGGAACAAAAGCCACTAAGAGAATAGCATGCCATTCATTTCTTTCTGCACCAGAGAGGATCCACCACTGTGTTTGTCCAGATCATGCTCTGGCTTCATGTGGGAACCTGGACAGAGTCCCACAGGGACCATGTCATATTCCATTCTGCCTGGCTCATAGCTGTGTCAGTCATACAATAGATGCTCAAGAAATGCACAAGAAGTGAACTGACTGTTGAAGTCCCCTCCCCCACGATGGGCAACTCTCTATTGCAAAGGACCAGAAGTTTGTCTTGGTGCAATGGGATATGTCTCAAAAACCCAAATGAAGTATAAGGAGCCATCTAGGCCATCTTCCTTGTGCTAAGCAAAGCCTGCTAAATTATGAGTCAATTTTAGGAAGTGCTTCTGAATGTCCTGAAGAACCTTATAGTTTCTAACTTGTTTAGCAAACCCATTCTTTTTTCTCTGGCTTTTATCAGCAAAGGCTCTAGAGAATCTCCTTAGCACTATTTGTTATGATAGAGAAAAGTCACTCAAAGCCTTAACAAAAAACTAACAGCAGGAAAGATGTCTATAGAGCTGAAATGTTTTAGGGCTGGGAATATAGTTCAGTGCAAAGGCCATGGGTTCTGTCCCAGTACACACACATACACACACACACACACACACACACACACACACACACCCTCTTGGTAAGATCAGAAAGATCCTTCTGCCATTTTGCCTTTGGAAAAATTAAATAGCTATCTCAAAAACTAAATAGCTTAAATTCTGGACTTCTTAAGAAAAACAGAGGAAGAGGCTTCCCAGAAATTTTCTTCTTCTGCAAGGCTTTTCTTGGGTTGGTGCTGAATCTGTGCCAGCATTTCATCACCACCTAGGCTGCAGTGTCCCAAATTCCACTGCAACTCCTGAGGTAGTCTCAGGGTGGTGAGTGGGCCAAAGGCCATGACCTGACTGGTACCCAACTGGAGGAGCCTGGGCCACACTGTCACTGCTAGAGATTTAACTGAGAAGTTGGCAGACCTGGCTCTGAGACAGTCACATGTACACCACGAAGGGGAAATTTGCAGCTTGGACCTTTGCACAGCTCGACCTGGGGAGGTACCTGTCAGGTCTTCATACAGGTCTCCATCAAGTACCACCGCCCCAGGAGGGCTTTCTCTGACCAACCATCCTAAAGTGGTTCTCTTCCTCACAATCAATCACTCTTGCTTTTTAAGATTTTATTTTTCTTCTTTCACTTGTCTTTTTCAGTTATTTGTTTACAAATTTATTTTTACCCCCTTTCCCTGTCTCTAGCCCTGCCATACCACAGTCAGGTCCATGAGAAGCATGCTGTGATAGGTCTTGTTCGCTATTATATTCTAGCTTCTAGAATATGACTATAGATAGTAGGTGCTTAGCAAACGGGCTGAGTGTTTCATTACCAGGAAAGCTATTAAGAAGAGCATTTCCTTTTGAGTTGTAAAAATAAGCCACATGAAACTCAAAGATTTAGCATGATTTAGTACTAGAGAGAAAGGTAAGATTCTTTTCTAGATAATTCTCACATACCATGCAGTAAAGAGGCTCTAAGTCAAGATCTGATAGGGAAGTCCATTGAAATTGCTGTAGTAGATGACATCACTGTAGAAGTGAGAGATGCAGTATGGAATTCTCACTGGATTAAAGCTTAGAAATGCATTCCCTATCCTCCAAAGGGGAAAAAAGTATTGAGAATTTCATACTGTAAATCATTCAGACAGAAAGCCGCACATTTCCCCATTTTGTTTTGGTGAGAACAAAGCAGTTGTTTGCGCTTTCTTCCTATTGCACCAGCTCTAGCTTGCCCAGTACAAACACCTTAGCCAAAAAGTGCAAATAGGTTAATCATGGTCTCTTAAACAAGGATAGGGGTAAGTGCCATCTTCAGCTGGCAGGAAACATTTTCAGCTGATCTAGGAAATCCAATAACAATTGTAAATGGGTAAGTTTAGAAAGGTTTTGTGCCTTGTAAACATTACTGTGAAATAGGAAGGCAAAGCATCAGGTGAAACATAATCAAGCAATAAATAATAATTATTTTTCCATTCACTGATCTATTTATTAGAATGACAATGGCATAATATACTTCCCAACAGTCTTACTTGGTTTTCTAGTACCTCCAAACATATTTAAAATTCTTTTAGGCACAACCAAGAACAACATCAATAAATAAAGCCATTTCAAAAAGTCATTAGGTATGAAAATCTACAAGATGATGCAACCGTGCCTGAGTTAAAACAAAAAGGATCGACATCTTTGAATGTTGGTATCTTTCAGATATTCATGTTATACTAAACACAATTGCATTGTATTGTTCCAGTCTTACAACTAAGATTCAAAAGGGTTAAAATGATTAATTTGTCCTGGTCTATTAAAAGAGAAGACACTGTGGTAGTAATCTTTCTGAATAGCAGTAGTGTTTTAATTACAAATGCAGAGCTCACTATTTGCTCAAGAGCAAATGACAATTAGCCTGATCCTACTGCAACTGTTAATGCTACTGGTACTAAAATAAATGGCAATCTAAAACAGGTTTCCAACATTTCCCTTTAGCTTACGATCCAATGGATACTATATTCAGAATATATTTAGTTCATTTTCAGTCACAAGAAAGAAGGAAAATGGCTCCCGAACAGTCGGAAAATAATTAAATAAATAAAGGTGTTGCAGGATGAATATTTCACAGCAAGCCCTGAGCACGAAATCACTATGAGATGAACCCTGTTGTAATATAATGGAGCCAGAGAAACATTCCAAGCAAAATACTTTAGCTGGCCTCAAAACAATACAACAACAATTAGAATCACAACCACCCCTTTAGCACAGAGGAAGTTGGATTGTGCAGACAATGCTGTACACTACTAGAAAAACTGTTAGAATAAAGCAACTATTTACCCATATGTTTCTGCATCTCAAGGTTCTTCACATCAGAGCTAAGCTCAGAGAGGTTTTAGGTTTTGCAACATCTCCCTCTACCACACCTACAAAGACCCTACCATGCAAGCTCAATGTGCACTTGTCATTGGGGGGGCAGGTTTGGGTTTGGATCCGTTTCTACCTAGAGCTCAGAGATTATCAATGGAAGAATGGGGAGAAATAGGAGCAAAAGCATTTTCTGATTCTCAGAACTACTAAAATACCTTTTGTTTCAGAGGCGCTGATGAACTCATGATAATGAAACTACTACACCTCTGAACACAAACCTTGACCTGCATCCTGGAGCAATTACAAAGGAAACCTTAATTTTGAAAGTACTGAGCACAGAGGAAAAAGCTGTTCCTCTGCAATCTTTCTTTATATATTTAGAAACATGGCTTAATTTTTAAGGCTCAAAGACCGCATTTTTAAAACGTCTAAAACAGTTCACATTCTATGAGAGGAAACAGAACAGCAAAATTTTCATTGAACATTTGTATTCTTTTTAAAGACATTCTTTTGCATATCTGTTATTGCATTTTTAAATACGATTTGGTTACCAAGGAAACAGGTTCCGGCCCAGTGTTAATTTGAAACTAAAATATATTTGAGAAGTTAAGTTCAAAGGGAAGAGCTCAGGAAATTATTTTGAAAAATGCCAGAATTTGGAACTTACAGAACCACAGCTACATGGTCTGCAGTGAGCCATTTGAGGTGCTTGATTTCATTTAGTGAAGCTCTATATTTCTAACAGGGCCATTTATGTTTAATGTTTTCCCCTTTAAAAATGGCAACTCTCACCCCCATATCACACATATATATATACATATATCAATAATGTGTTTACCCTTGTATATTACCTGAAATTGATTTTAGAAGCATATAAGCTTTTATTTTCATCTTTCTTATAAGACGGTAAAAGACCGCTTTTTAAAATTTAAATATTTCTTATTAAGCTTATTTGTGCCCTTTGAAATTATCTCTAGAAACCCATTTATTTTTAGTTTCTAGCTAAAATAAAGCTGAATCATCAGACTTTTCAAAAAATTCTTTTGTTGTCTAGTGGCGCCACACCTATCATATAACTGATTTTTAAAGAAAGGAATCATCACACTCTTAAAGCAGAATCATTTTATAAGTTTATAAAAACTGTGCATAGTATCTCAGTAGGAAAGGCTATCCAAATTAATACCCCTCCAAAGATTACAATTATCTTATTTTTATTTTAAAAAGTCATATTTTAATCTATCTAATGTTCTTACTACATGGCTTAAAAATCTATAAAACATGCAGATTTCAACCTACCTGTATGTATCACTTAATGCAGTGCTAGCATGACAGGACAGCCATTTTTATGGAAGGCGATGGAGACCAACTGATTTCTCCGTCTTCTTGCTCACAAGTTTTAGATGCAATTGTCACACACCCCAAAAATCATACGCAGAACAGCTTGAATGTACTATGATCCCCAGGACTGGATTTATCAACAGGAAAACAAGACTGAAAAAAAAGTTCCTCATCCAAGATTTCTCTGAGGCTGCAACCAAGGAGGTGGTGTGTTGAATTTTTCCCCCTTGTTTCTCTGAGAGTTCAAAGCTCAGAGCTGACCACTGCAAAGGCCACTGTCACATCTGCTGAAAATCAAAACACTGATAACAGCAGTGAAAATACAAATTTGAGGACTGAAGTTGCTGGCACTGCATGGAGTGCTTAAGAATTAAAAATAGATCCCACCTTGCCTCCCACCTGCACTGTAAACATGTAAGTTTCATGTGTTTAATTTGATATTCACATTAATTAACAATACAACATACATTATTTAAAAGACAGCAAATGCAGGAGGAAAGGGGAGACACCATCTGGTAGCAGAGTTTTGTTGCTGTTGTTTTTGGTTTTAGGGTTTTGTGGGCTTCTTTGGCTTTGTTTGGAAAAAAAAAAAAAAAAGGTAAAATCGCATTTTGAATGTGATGAAAAGCAAACACCCAGAAGCAAATGAATCGGAAATGAAAGGTGATGTCGAAATATCTAAGGCTGTAATGAGGCAAAAACAAGTCTTCTCTACCGGATGATACGGCATACAGAGCATTTACATACTCACATCTGAAAAACTAGGCAACGTGTAATGAATTCTATACACAGCATGCACACACAGCACAAGCACGGCTAATCCTGACTGCCATCTTAGGCTCGCAGGAGCAAGATACGCAATGCATGCAGCACACGAGCACTAGGGAAGGAGGAGGCAAGGGACAGCTCACCTTAAATGCAGTATCTGATTAATGTTGTAAGTGACATTGCATATCAGCTTCAGAGTCTTGGTTCAACTGGGTAGGAGGGAACAAAGAAAAATGTCATCAACTGGTGATGCAAGATGAGCCCAATCACTAAACACTGCTTAGCAAAGTCCAAATTCTGCAACCCGACAGTAGAAGGCATTTCATACACTTGAGCAGAGCTGCTGCACAATGAACGTGTCCTCCTGCTTCTGTGATTCAGTCCTTTTGCTAAGGAAGAAAAGCTGGAGCGAATACTGTCATATCCTCTTCTTGAAGAAAGCTTTCAATACAGTATGTATCTGGTCCGGGATGTATTTTTATAGACTGTTAATTTCAGAGAATTGCTAACAGTAAAAATCAAAACTGTTACCTATTGCAAAATAAAGAATGCTTCTGATAAAGGGTGTAGCATTTCTAGATTATTTTTCAAAATCCTAAATGGTGCCGGCAGGCTTGTGGAAGAATGCATGCTCAGCTGTCTATATCCGTTCTATAACCTTTAACCACAAGCAGCGTAAATGTATCCTGCTAAGTGTATCTGCAGTAGAGAATGCAGATACCGCCTCAGACAGAATCGTATTAAGATTGTGAATGAATTTTCTTAAACTAGAAGCAGAATAAAATTAGTGCAGAAAAATAGATTGATGCTGAGTTCCTTCGGATGCATAGCTGACATGAACAATAAAAGCTATCTTTAGGCTACTGACCTAAATAATACTCAGATTTAAAGCAGCCTACTGTACGTGTTTGGAACATAGAAAATGCAAAATGAGTTTTCCTTTCCCTCCCCCTTCAAAGGTTAAATTTAAAGGTAAAAAGGCATTTACAGGAATAGCAAAAAGGCTATAAAAACAGTGCGTTCTGTAGGAGAAGAAATTGTGTTGTGCTGGGAGGCAATGTTTCTTTGTTTTACTTTGAGGCTTATTTTAGCTACGCTTGCATGATGACTTTGACATCAGGAGGTCAGGGCTGACGTTGGGCTGCTATCTGTTTTATGAGTGAAATGTTTCCCGAAAATTAAATCTCATCTACTCAAACACAAATTTCATGTCTTCTTCAGTACCATTTCCCTACCCCCACTGCCCAAGATTGATGGGACCTAGCGTGGCTGTTATGTACTAAATAGGAATCACTTTCTGCAGACTCCAATACGTAATTGTGGGGAATTAATTTTTTAAATAAAAAAACCTTCAATAAAAAACCCTTTAAGAATTCTTGTCACAACCCCTTTCCTCCCTATCTCTCTCTCTCTCTCTTTCTCTCTCTCTCTCTCTCTCTCTCTCACACACACACACACACACA
>NDGM010938360.1:0-19123 GCA_002564305.1 Octomys mimax | reverse complement strand
GTACGTATTTAGAAGACCAGAATGACAGGCACTCCAAGCATGACCCTAGTATTACACATTGCTGTCTTCAGTGTAGTTCCTTATTTCACAGGTAGCATGTATAGTTAGTCAGGGTGAGAATCCTACCAGTTTATTGCTGACTACCATTAAAGACTCCAAGTTTTCTGTGTTCTGAGGGTCAGCGTGGGCAGATGGCAATTGTCTGAGTCTTGCTTACTGTTGTTTGTGTAATTAGCTTACTTTGCTTTTTCTAGGGTGTGTAATAAGTTTTCCCAGTCAACTAAAAGTTTAGGTCAGTTGGTAGCATTTTCTTGAATCTGTGTGGGGAAAATCATCACAAATGTGATCTTTACTTCAAAATGAAATATTTCCAGAGAGATTAAGCATTGAAGAGTAAGGCTAGATTAGGTTAGAAATTTTAAAACTCAGTTTTATGAGAAACTTGCAGAAGCCTACCCAAGCAGACTCGATTCGGAGCGGACCTGAATGTATTTGAAGCTCAGCTGCCTTTCACCTCTGGCTTCTTTCTAATGAAGGAAGCTCCAGGCCATAGTAATACGATTAAGGAAGGTGTAACTTTATTTTACTTTGCTTCCAAATGTAGCATAAAAACCCTAATAACTTCAGATTATGAAGCTCAACGTAAACCTGCTTCTGTCCCGTGGGGCTTTGCATTTCGTTTTCTCCACAGAGAGCAGCAGATAGAGTTAAGATGCAGCTGGACACGTGGGGGCTTCTTTGGGGCATCTGTGGATGTGACTGTGCAGGCTTGGCCCCATGCAAGCTGTCACTGAGTCCAAGAACAGGTGGGAGCATGGTTCAGGCTGAGCCCCCAGCCTCAGAGCAGCAGAAGCTGATGGTGTCCCTTCCTTCCAGGCTGTGGCCAGAAAGCCTAAGAAGCCCTATGACTCTAGAACAAGTCCTAGAGTCTCAAGGGAACACACTCTGGAGTTCTGATGTCTCAAGAAAGTAGGAGAAGAGTGTCCCAGCAGAGGTGGGTGGGTGGATGTACCTTTCGTAGGCCTTTTGCTCCTCCCAGGTCTCCCAGGATTTGGGTGGTGGCCACCGCTCTGAGGACAGTTCTTTACCATGAAGTCTAGTGAGCTCAGGGACCCATGTCCTCTGGAGATACCATTACACACACCAGAAACTGTGCTCTGCCAGCTCCCGAGGTATTCTTCAATCGAAGAACATTGACAAGTACCACAAACCATCAGCCTTCCTTTGAGTAAAAGTTGGATGCTCTGTTCTCTCATGTCCATTGTCAGGGATACAATCCATGTAGACCCAGCCTTTGCTATGTGTGTGCACTTGCTCCTGCCCAGAATGAAGGAAGGAGCAGGAGGCTGGGTGAGCCCTCTCTTGAAGTGGTGCTGTCAACTGGGTGCATGCCCTTGAGTAACGCTGTGGGTTCATATACACACCTAGCAGCGTCGGGTACCCACATGTCTACGTAATGCACAAGTTCAGGAGGACACACCTGCACGACTGTGGATTTCAGTGCCTACAGCTGACTGACAGTTGCTATGGTAATGAAAAGGGAGGGGGTGTTCTAGAGGCCACAGAGCTATTGTTCCTGGACAAGTCTTGGAGGTCAGGAGGTAAAAGAAGACAAAAAAATACTGACAAATGGGACAGAGCAAGAAGATCAAAGACAAAGGGCAGACAGACTTGCAAGCACCAGGGCCTGCTGCGGGATGGCAGGGTCTCTGGGTAGTCTGAAGTTCGACATCAGGACTTAGAGCTCCTGTGGGGACAGGGACCAGATACACACCTGTCCTCACCTGTTCATCATGGTTTGGCTGGAGGCTTCACCGCTGCTGGTCATCAGAAGATACTTGGAAGGGAATAATTCTTATTTGTGACTCAGCCATCCCTTCCTTGAGCTTACAGCTGTTAGGTTGCAGTCCTGCACAGCTGTAGGGAGTGCTGCCTGTGGTATTCTGAAGACCCAGTGTGCGCAGTATTTGCATAAAGAGATCTTACTGCTGATTTCCTTCGATGACAGGCACATGCAGTTCACCACTCTTATTAGGGAACTCTATCTACGTTTTTGTAGTTGTGATGACAGTGGCTGAAGCTAGGACCTTGTGCCTGCCTGGCAAGCGCGCTGCCAGTAGGGTACACTCATAGACCTTCCATGATTTTAACAGCCCTAACAGTGTGTTATTGTTAGAATAAATAATGCTATTGTTATTATTTGAACAAACATTCCTTCAGCAGCACTGATGTAAGAGCTACTGAACAAAGAATGGGCAGGAAGGGGAGCAGGGACTGTGTTCACTTGGTGACAGTGGAGGCTCCAACTAACGGTCAGAACACAGGGATGGAGTCCACTCAGGATGGGGACCTGAGGATGCGTGAGGATGCGTGCTCTCAAAGTGACAGGCAGGGGCGCGGGGGAGGAGGCTTGGTGTGCGGGAGCCGACTTCTGCGCACGGTCCCTGCGCCCAGCGCTGGATGCGCTCCCAAGCGTTTCTCTTCTGGTCTCAGTACTGGGCTGGCCAAAAGTCTCTTTTTCTCACTTGTCACTTCCACCTTCCTTTTGTATTTTTATTTTGTCTTCAGCTGTCCCCAAGGACTGGGGTTCAGATGTACCCTTGGGCTCCTAGAATTGATTGGAAGAAGGCCGCTTACCACGGTTTCTTCCCTTAGGACTGGTAGTTAAATGCCTCCATGACTTGGAATTGAGTTATCAGAAGACCAGAGTGTAATTGCATGTCAAAGAGCTGGAGGTAACCTAAGAGCTGCGGACTGCAGCGCACAAGAAATGCTTGGCTGCATGTGGTTGCCACTTCCTGAAATCAGAAGAAAAATTTGGCCTTGAGAACCAAAAACCTGACAAAATTCACATAGAAGACCTCGCATAGGCCGTGCACACAGAGCACCTCCTTTTTTCCCACCCGCACCAGTACTGTTTTGGTGTTTCCCGCAGCACATTAGGCACTGGACCACCTGACGTGTCTTGGTTTCTGCTCACTTTGTTGACGGGAGTGTGTCCTGCTCTCTTATGACTCCTTTCCCTGAGCGGCTGCCTTTCATCCTGGGTTCCGGCTCCCCAGCTCCTCCCAGAGCTCACAGCTTGGTGACCACTCTGAGCCTCACACCCGGCCTCTGGACCAGGCCTCCTCAGGCACCAGGGCACCGAGCGCCTGGGCGGCTGCTAAGGTGCTGCTTCCGGCCCCTGTGCAATCTCCTCCTATGGAGTCCAAAGATGTGTGCAGGTGCTGCTGGCCTGGGGACCCCTTCTGAGCGCTCACTGCCTTAGCCCCCAGTCCCGTGAATGAAGTAGTACTGTTCCAGCTTGATGATTAGAGGCAACAGTAGTATTTTTAATACCAAAGGCAGCATATTATGAATTTAAGAATTTAAAGTAAACCTGGAGCCATACCCTTTTGTAGAGGACTAACACTTTTAAAATAGCCAGCACCATCAATAATGCAATTCATCACATAAGTGGAAACAAGGACAGAGGTCACAGTTATCTTAGTAGATGCAGGAAAAAACTTTGAACAAGTCCGACATCCATTCATGTTAAAAAAAAAAAAAAATGCCTGGTGTGATGGTGTATGCCTGTGAACCCACCACTGAGGAGGCTGAGGCAGGAGGATCATTGCATGTTTAAGACTAGCCAGAGGTTCAAAGTGAGCCCAAGGCCAGCTTGAACTGCATAGCGAAAACTTGCCTTAAAAGAAAAGAAAAGAAAAGAAAAAGCTGTTTATGACAAACCTTTTGCCAACATTATATTAATGGGGAACAATTAAAAGTTTTTCCTCTAAAATCGGGAACGAGACAGGATGTACACAGTATTACCAGTCCTGTTCACCACAGTACTCGAACCATTAGCCAGAGTAGTTAGACAAGAGAAGGAGATAGGAGGGACACTGATGAGAAAGGAAGGAGAGCAATTATTTGCAGCCCACACGATTCCCTAGAGTTTCTGGACTTCAGGTCCAGCATCAAGAACTGAGCTCAACTGAGCGTACTGAACCCCACCGTGAGACTGTCTCCAAAACAAAGCAATGAACTAGGCCATGCAGCAAGGTAAAGAATCCACACACAAAAGTCACTAACACTCCTGTACACCAGCCATGAACTCCCGGAAGAATTAGGCAAAACTTTTCGTGTACAGTAGTACCAGCAAAAATCAAATCCTCAGTAGTTGACCAGGTTGAAGAAGGGAAAGACTCCTACAACAAAGCTGGGGTGCTCTGAAATAGGGGGACAACTGAAAAGGGAAGCTACCCCCTATTCCTGGGTGGGTCAGACCAATCTAGTCAAAAGGGCACGCTTCCAATACCGACGCGCAGAGGTAATGCAATCCCAACTAAAATACTAACACTGTTACTCGCATGGCTAGAGGCAGTAATCCTGAAATTGGTGTGGAGCCAGGAGAGACCCACAGTAGCCAAAGCAACGCTGGGCAACCACAGTGCAGCAGGGGCCATCGCAAGCCCCGACCCTAAGTTGTCTATTAGAAAGCTACAGTGATCAAAAACAAGCAAACAAACAAACAAACAAAATAGCATGGCACTAGCACAGACAGGCACTAGACCAATGGAACAGAATGGAGGGTGGGGAGCAACAGCCGAAGGCGCTCGGGCTGCTTGACAAAAGGGCCCAGAACGTGCCCTGGAGGAAAGACGGCCTTCTGAACAGAGGTATTTGCAAAGCTGGTTATCCACTTGCAGAAGCTTGAACCTAAGCCCATATGTCTCACCATGTGCTAAGCGAAAATCAAAATGGATCAAAAACGTCAATGTGGAAACAGAAATAATCTGCTGAAAGATAAAATAGATACAACTCTTGAAGTCACAGGCACAGGCCAGGACTTCCTGAGCAGAACACCCCCGCACGAGAAGCAATGTGGAGAACCAACAAAGGGGACCACATCAAATTAAAGAGCTTCCCGCACATCTAAGCAAACAGCTAACAGAGTAAAGAGACAACGTTCAGAATGGGGAAAAGGTCTCTGCCTGCGATTCCTCAGGCAGAAGACTAACATCTAGACTATGGAGACAGCTCAAAAAGCTTCTACCTCCCCAAAGAAAGACCCAGTCAAAAAAAAAGGTCACCTGACATGAATGGACGCTTTTAAGAAGAAGAAGAAGTACGTCTGACCAGTAAATACCTGAGAGAATGCCAACATCATTGGCTGCTAAAGAAATGCAAATTAAAACAGCATGGAGGTTACCTCTTCCTTCCATCCTCACGAAACCAAACCATAACAAATGCTGGAGAGGCTGCAGGGGAGAAGAAACTTCTGCATGGATGGAAATCAGAAGGAAAATCCTTAAAAGCTAAAAACTGAAATTCCAGTCAGCCCAGATGTTCCCCTCCTAGATATCTTTCTCAAAGAGTGAAAGGTATCATGTTGTAGCAATGCATGAATGCCCATGTCTACAGCAGCACGATTATTACTCATTAAATGTTGGAAACAACCTCTATGTTGAGCAACAGATGAATGCATCTGGAAAATCCGGCATTTACACACAGTGGAGTACTACTATGCCATAAAGAAGACTTCAATCAAGCCATTTGTAGGAACCCGGACGCAGCCTGGGACCAGCCTGCAGTGAAGTTAATCAGTTGGATGCACAAGCGTGACTGTTGCACGGTTTCTCTGCTACGAGGAACCGGGCTATTAATAAAGAGCAAAGCAAAGATAGATAACAGGAAGTCAGGAGACAGATTTTGTTTGACTGGAGAGGATCAGGAGATGCAGGGATGCTGAGGGCAGAGTGGAGGGAACAGCGCTGGCCTGTGTTGTGCAGTGCACCAAGCACCGACCCCAAGGAAGCACTGGATCATCCAAGCATGTACTAATGAAAAATAAAATCTGGAAAAGACGCATGAGTAACTCTGCTGGCTGGTGCCCTTTCCTGGTAGTTCAGGCACCTCTGGGTCACATTGCAGGAGTCTCTCATCCCCATAGGTCACTCATGGCAGGGGCTCTGCATCCCCCAGAGAAGTTGCTCCAACAGGAAGCCTGTAGACATGCCCCAGAGTGCGCCTTGCCCCAGAGCCTGCTGGGAGCAAGGAAACCCTATAGTCCTTAAGTCCTAGGAAGACCCTGTCAACAGCTTATGCCTCAACCCCTAGAGGGGATGTCCTCAAGCCTGCTCTGTTCCAACTCAAATCTGCAAATCTCATAGCACCGACCCTCTCTCGCATTCTGCTGCTGTCTGAGCTACATGGATGATCCACTTCTGAGTCTCCAGGTCCTGTGGGTGTCTTAGGGGTCACTGGGGTGACACGGGCTCTGCACGGCTTCTGCTTCCTGGTACCACATCTGACAAGCACTCACCACCCGTGATGTCAGGAGCAACTGCATGTCACTAGCTTGCAGGCATGCTATCCCTGTCCCATGAACCTGTTACATCGGAACGGTCCAGTGCAGGACCACAAATGGCATGGGATGAGCATGCAGGGTCACTGCCACCGCAGCACCCAGCTCTGTGACTGGGGCCTGGCAAGCTGCTGGTGGGTGGAAAATATATTACCTCTAATGAGTGACTTCAGAGTTGCAACAGAAATATTCAGTTCTCGGTTCCCATCTGCCATGTAATAGAAATGCACTCCTCAGTTGCTGCCTTAAAAACTGTCTGATCCTAAGTAATATGGTACTTGGGTAGAATGGAGACATAATGCTTTCATCGGAACAATTCATTTTCCCTAAAAGCTAAAAATAGCAGCACACTTGGATAGATTATGGAGGAGTTTCACAGGGGCCGCTTTTCAGTGCTACTGCACTTATGTAACGTGCTGCCTTTCAGACGGTGGCTTCAGGCTGAGCAGGAATCTGTGCATGTGTACATGGGCCTCATGAGACAGCCAGAGCTCGGAGGCTCTGCCTGTGAATTATCTGCAATAGAGGGAGGGTGCAGCCTCGTGGCCCTGCTTGTCCCACTGGTTTCCATAAGTGCCACTTGTGCACACCCGTGTGCCTTTTATTGTCATCTTCCCCTGAACATAGCCCTGTTTATGCTATCATAATATGCAACTTTATGGCTTGTCTTAATGCTTTCATATAAAGAGGCTCATTAGTACTTTCAAAAATAAAAAATTACCCAATGCTATGTGGCAGTTTGATAAGGTTTTATCGCCTCCAGTTTGAAGATTGCAACACTGTAGCCAAGAAAGATAAACTGGCTTGCTAGAGGTCCCCAGTTGTCCTTCTCGATGTCGGCAGGGGCCCGTAGGGTTCCCTTCGTCTAGCTCCACCTCCCTCCTGCACCTTGCTTCCTGTCTGTCCTCTCCTCACGTGCAGGAATCACAAAGTCAGAACTTTAGGAGAACAGAAGGCAGACGTGAGACAGAAAACTCGCAGTCCTCGCTCTTCCCATGGGAAGGCTGCTTTGAGTCCTTCGGGCTGCTCTTCAGTTTTATGTTCGTGGTCTGGCTGTAGTAGCTCCCTGTGACCTAGCTTTGCTTTGCAGTTTTTCATTATGGTTTCCTTTTACATTTGAGAGCTGAGAGGATTCAGTTTTATGATCTTTGAGATGTCTTCCCATCCCAAGTGGTATACTGCCAAGGTGGACCGGATTTGTCACTGACGAGCAGATGTGCAGGGCAAGCCTCAGTAGGGTCCCTGTGTCTCTGCCATGTCCTGTCTCGTACAACCGCAGCTCCCTGGGCACAGCCCCACGGAGCATAGGAAGGCTCTGGAAGGAGAGTCAGAGTGGGTGGGCTGCCTCGGGCATCAGGAGCACGGAGCAGCATCTCCGCAGCTGCCTGGGCTTGTTTTTCTCCTCTGTATCCCAGACACTACGCTGCAGAATCGCATTGTGGAGGCATCAGTAAGCAAGGAGCTAAAGTGGAGCCTGGCTCCTGACAGAGGCCCGTGAAGAGGATGGCCTAGCGGAACGGAAGATGCTCTTCGTGCGCCTGGCCTGCTCAGCCAGCCCGGGCCTCCCACCCCCATGCGCATGCGGCCTGGACTGGGGCTAAGCATCCACCTGCCCCCAGTGTGCGAAAGCAAGTGGCAACATGCGGATCCCCACCAGGCAGCGTGATGAGGGAGGCAGGTTGGACTCCTGGCCCTCACCTTGCAGAGCAGGCTGCCGTCCCCATCATCCATGAGGGGGACTTTGATGAGCTAGAGAGGAGCAGTGGGGTAGTGCCACAGAAGCTTGACACGTATTATGTCTTGTGTTCAGAAGTGTCCCTAATGTGCCCCCCAAGCTTTGTGCACTTCCAGATGGGGCTTTTCTGGAGGTGGCCACATCTAGAGTGGCTGATTCACAGTGCCATGCTGGGATTAAGGGGCTGGGAGTTAGAGTGTTGCTGCGCCTGTCCTGGGAGCATCTCCTGCAGACAGCATGAGGGACAGAGAGGGCCGCCCTCTGCCGCTTTTGCTGCTGCTTCTGCCCTCTGCCAGAGCTACCCTGCCTGCCACCAGCCAGACTGCAGCCCCTGTACACACACACACACCGGGAGCTAGCTAAGCCTTCCCTCCTTCGAGTGTGGGTGCTGGGGATTTGGTCTCAGCAGTAGTGAGGACAGTAACCAACACAACAGGCATCTGAACAGCACCCCAGCCCAGAAGCAGTGAGGGTGATCACAAAAGGCCTAGCAGTTGCGTCTTCAGAGACTTGGAACAAAGGACGTGGGGCTAGGAACAGTATATACGCATACGTGATGGCTGGAAATTTTCTCCCTTTCGGCAAAATAAAGCCTTTTGGATTGAGGGAATCCTGAGTGGGATAAACACAAAGAAACTTACACCAGAAATCGTCACAGTCATGTGTACTAAAAGAAAAGAATTGCAGAAGCAGCTGGTGGGGAGAGACTCACCACACAGGAGCAGCAGTCAGCTTTTCATTTGAAATGGTGGAAGACCTAAAAGCGAGGCACCTTCTCAAGTGAAGTGAATGCAACCCTGAAGCAAAGAAATGCTGCCTCCTGTGAGTCCTACATGCGCAGAACTATCCTTCAGCAGTGAAGGAAAAGCAAAGGTATTCTGAGCTGAACGAGCGAATTGGTCCCCAGCACACCTGCCTACACAGGATGCCTGGAAGAAGGGTTTGTTCAAGATGGTGGAGTAGAAATAGGTAGCAGTTCCCAGGTTTTCCAGAAAACAGAATTGAGACCCCTGGAAGATAGCTACCCTTGAGGAGAAAGAGCACGTGAGCATCAGGAATCGAGAAACAGGTGACAGGAAAGCTAAAACCATGGCGAAGCAGCAAGGGGATGCAGAGAAAAGAAGGGAGCAGGGGCACTTGTAGGTCCTGGAGCCCTTTGCCCCAGTGATGCGTGGGAGACAGGCACAGCAACAGTGACAGATGCGGGAGGGCAGTCATAGGCCCCAGCGAGGTCATGCTGGACAGCTCATCTGTGGAACAGAGCAGGCCCTGCTTACGGCTTTCTGAGGAGGCTGAGTGAGGAAGCGAGGGGCTCTAGTCACGCAGATTGCCTGGCTCCTTTTGCTGCTCCCTTCAGGAAGGCTTCAGTGCTCTCGGCTTCCTGTCCCATCACTGTGTCAGGGACAGCCTGCTCTTCACATGGTGTGTGGGCAAGGTCGTCTTAGCAGATGGGGAGCTTCACACCTCATGGGCTACGGAGAACTGGAGGCAGCAATGCCTCGGGGCTCACGAGTGGACGCACACAGACACTTAAATTCAGGGCTGGTATGAATACGACTCTGAAGCAGACATTGCACCACTGCGTGGCCCTTCCTAGCAAGACCGGCTGCCCAGCAGCTCCCAGCTACGTGGTGTGATGGGGGGGTCCCAGATGCGACAGTCCAACCCTGTACCCAATAGGCTCCAACATTACTCTTCCTGGGAAGAAACCTACTGCTCCAAACACCTTGGGTCAAGACCTTTTCTCTGGGCTCTTTCTTTCTTCTTGCTTTTTCTTTTGTGTCTTTTACTTCCTTGTTATGTTTCCCATTATTTTCACATAATTCTATTTGCTTTTTAATTATTTAATAAGGTTTATATCTCCCTTGTCTTCCTTTTCACCTTTGCTTTTATTCTTGTTTCTTAAATTGTTTGCTTCCATGTTTCTCTTTCCCATTCCTCCACATCCTTTATTACTACTACTTTCAACCTTTATTAGTTCAGCTTTTCAGGTTTTCTCTGTCTGTGTGTGTGTGCGTGTGCGCACGCACGTTCCCATGGCTACTTTGTGTTCTGTTGCTAAGGATAGTACAATTGTGGATTGCACTTAGTTTTTACTCTTTGTTGATATCTGGTTGTTGTGTCATCGTCAGTACTGTGATTTGTTTTTTTCCTTCTGAGCAATGCTGGGGACTAAGCTTTTAGAAGAGGACCTGATGCTAAGAGACCTGCACAGGAAACAGGGACAGAGAGCCCTCGCGACAGACACGAGCTCTCAGCATGGAAGCGCAAGAGGCACGAGAAGGCGGCGTGGACGTGGTCTAGAACTTGCCAGTAACTGAAACTCTAGAGGTCAAGAGGGTATAAAAAGCATATTTCAAGCCCTGAAAAAAAATGCCATCCTAGACACAGCAGATCTATCCTTCAAACTCATAAGAGAAAGATTTTACTAAATTCAAGAAATTCATGACCACCAAACAAGCATGGAGAACAATACTGAAGAGAATCCTACAAGAACTAAGTCTTTGATGCCTGCGAGAAGCACACTTCACGAGCCAAGGCACGAGCAGACCGAAGTGAAATAGTGCAGAACCACATTCTGTGCAAATGGGTCTCAAACCTGCTAGACGTAGCTGTACTTACATCTAATAAAATAGACTTCAAGGCAAAAGTAGTCAAAAGAGACAAAGAAGGCCAATGGCTATTGGTGTAAATGTCAATCTACCAAAGAGATAGAACAATGATCAATATACGCATGTGTAGCATTGGCACGCCCAGGTTCATAAAACGAACTGCCCAACTGACAGACAGACAGGTCCCACTATAAGTTATGGGACATCCTCAGCATTCTGTGCTCACCAGTTGTGGGTCATCCACTCCAAGCAGAGAGAAAAATCAGTGAAGATCCGAGGTAATCTAAACCATAGATCAAATGGATTTAACATGCATCTACAGAAAATTTCATCAAGCAGCTACAGAATACACATTCTTCTCAGCCATTTATGGAACTTTCTGCAGAATTAGAGCGCCTTATCTAACTAACCCAAGTAAAGTGATTTGCCACATCTTACAGATTCTAATGGAATGAGACTAGAAACAAGTAGCAAGAGAAGCTACAGAAATTACTACAAACACAAGGAGACTGCTATGGGCAAGGGGAAGGTACAAAGTGTAGGTGGGAGGGGTGTAAGGAAGGTTGATGCTGAATAAATAACTGAGGGGCGATGCAGAAGACCACCCTCTCCCGCATCAGCTTTCAAAAACTGTGTAAAGGTTGAATAAAAACACATGTTGAAATCTGATAGTACTTAAGGAACTTAGAGAAAAATTCTTAAGACATTTTTATTCTAAAATAAAGGAGAGTAAGAAGGCTTACTAGAAGTAAGGTTTCCACACCATGCTCAAAATGCATAACTGCTGCTATAGTCTCTTGAGATATTATGTATATGCATTTAAGGCCTAATCTCTACAAGGTATGCAAAACATAATAAATAATACTATTGAAGGTTCAGAGCAAATTTCTCATAAAATGGGAAGAAAAAGGAAGTGTAGATAAACAACCAGAACTGACATAGAAAGCAAGAAATAACTGGGCACATTTCAGCCCAGACCTATTAAGATTGATGTTTGTCCTTTGGTTTCTTCTTTGTAAGAGAGAGCCAATTTTTCTGTATGACTTGTACTCTGAGTAACATTTTGGCCACTCATAAGACCATGATTGACTATTGTTATTTTGTATTTTCTTGTAAAAGTAATTTTATAATTTTTTTGTAATGTCCACTTGTAATATTTACTAAAAATTAAAAGGTTTACTTTAGTTATGAAAAGTCTACTTTCATAGATTGACAGAATAGATAAGAAAAAGGATTCAAGCACATGTATGATTTCTAAGGAACTCGCTTCATTGGAAGGCTGAAGCAAGGACAGGCAGGTCTGAGACTACTCAGGTACCTCAGCAGCGTCGTGTCCCGGCTAAAAGCAAAGAAGGACCAGGGGGCGGCTCAGTAGCAGAGCTCTTACTGGCAAGCGTGAGGGTGAGGGCACCTAACCTCTGCACACTTAAAATGAAGAAACTCACTTTAAATAGAACAGCACAGGCAGGATAGAAGTAAAATGATGGAAAAAATATGTGTTCTGCAAGAATTCATGTTTCAGGAAGACAGGCATGGCTGTATTCAAGTTACATCAAGCAGATTGAAAAGCAAAGAGCTAAGAATATATGACAATTAAAAGATGACCAGCTAAGCAGCCACAGCAGTCAGAAACGCGCATGCCTGGGAAAGCGCGGGCCTGGAACGTGAAGGGGAAAGGCTTCTAGCGGAAAGGAGAAGTGGATCCCTCCGCACTACGGCTGGAGACTGCCGCACCCGACTCTTAGCAATTTGTAGAACTACTAGAGAGAAATTCATATGGTTTTCCTAAAATTGACGAAGTTAAAAATTTGCGGAGCGCATCAGTATTTGCCAGCGGTGGGGCTGGAGACTTTAAAGGGGTGCTGAGGGACAGCTGACCACACAGCAGTGTGCTGAGAGCAGTGGTGGTCGCACAAATCTACACACAGAATAAGATCATGTGTGCATACACACACACACACACACACACACACACACATACACACACACGATTGTGTAGAAAGCTGGCAGAGTTTGAATAAGGTCTATGTATTGTATCGGGGCACTGTGTGGGAAAGCTGGAGGTAGGGTGAATGGGACTCACCTCTACTTTTTTCGCTAACTGCTATGGATACGAAATTATTCAAAATAACTTTAAGACAAACACATGCGCAGGGCTAGCACTGCAGGATGCCGGGCGCCCACGGGAGCTGTGTCTGTGGTTTCAGTCGGAGTTTCCATCGCATCAAGGAGTTGTACGCATGCAGGATGGCTGGGATAACTGCACCACTGACCTCGCTGGTCTGTGGAAGGAGCAGTTAATGCTTAGTTTTTTTCTTTTTAATTTCTTATATTTTTTCCAATTTTGCATGCACATATCTGATAATTAACTAATTTGAAGACAGTGGTATACAATACAACACACATTGTCAATTCATATTATTTTGTTTATGGTGAAATTCTGTGTCATTTCTAATGTTTTGATTATTATTATTATTATTATTATTATTTTAATCACTGGCCATCAAATCGTCAAAGAAAAAACATGTAGCTCTCTTTGTTGACTGGCCTTAATCTGTAATGTCCCTACCCTCATAGGGACACCCTTGTCCTGTGATTTAGAAGCACGGGCCTTTCTCTCTTGGTTGTAGAGATGGCACTGCATGCAGGGGGCTCGGGCCTGCTCCTAGGAGCAGACTCTTCATCCGCAGAGCGGGGCCCTGGCATTCAGGCTGCAGTCCTCAGGCCTAATGGTTGGAGCTTTCACTCAAAGAATCAGAGGCTAAAAATAGGGCCATTTGTTTCTTGACGCAGGTGTAGCAGCTGTGGAAATGCTCATGGCCACGACAGGGGCAGCATAACCCAGGCACAGACATGTGGCTGGCTGCTTCTATTCATGGAAGTAACATCCCCACTCAGATCAGAATTCTCCCATGTCCAGCACACAGATAGCATCTGGAGGTGCCTTTAGGGCTGCACACTTTTGCACACTGCGATCTGGTGCTCTGCTGTGGTGACCAGAGATGCTCATTTGGGCTGTTGAGAGCTGGAAAGGGGCCCAAGGAACACAAATGAGGTGGCACGTCTTGGGTAATTGTGCCTGGCTTTTGACGTTCTTCACAAGAACAAAATCTTTGCTCACCCAAGTGGGTCCTGTTTGAACATTTTCTTTCTTTGAGTTTCCTGTGCTGGGGACCAGGCATGTTGCATGTGGGGCAAGGGCTTTGTTAGGAGTTACGCTGTCAGCCCAGGATCATGACAGAGGACTGCCAGGAACACGAGTCCTGCCATGGGTCACGTATTGTGTCAGTCTTATTATAAAAGAAACACAGCCGGAAAAGTGTCATCAGTGAGCTTGTCTTGGGCGTGTTTGCTTGCATCCTCAGTGTCCATCGTAGAATTGCAGCTTTTTCCCGTGATCCATGACAATTGGGGCTGTGCAGTAGCTGTGAGGACCTCATCTCAAGCTTAGCCCTAAAGTAGTCTGGAACTTTCCATGTTGATATGAAGGCTGCAAACATGCATTTGGAACCGCTCTCTGCTGGTCCCCACTTACGTTCTGGCTTCTGACGCTTGCCAGGAGCCCTTCCTTCTGTATGACTAGCGATGCTTTATGAATTCCCTCCTAGGCAGCTACTCCTTGAGGGCCACCACTCCACCCATGCTCATCTCCCCTGAGTCCCTGCACCTTCCGGGCCTCTAGTTCTTGGGTCTCTCCTTCCCTGCCATCTCTTGGCAGGCCTTTTGGAGAGTACAGAGGTGTGCATTTGTGTTGCCCCACTGCCTGGCAGTGTGTCTGGCCCAGAATAAAGTGTTCCTCATGTCTTTCCCAGCTGATAAGGCCACAGGTCAGGTGAGCTGCCTCTGGCAGCCATGGAGCAGGGCCTCCCTGGAGCACCAGGCAGGGGCTCAGCTCTGGAAAGAAGCCCTATCTTCATGGTGTGCCTCACTTTAAGGAGTTTAACAACAGTCACCACAAGGCAGTGAGTAGTGTGTTTATATGTGCTTCCCTGTGTGCACACATGTGAAACTATCACGTGTGCACATGTGTTAGTGTGCACATGTAAACGTATGCTGTTGTTTATGCCTGATGATGTGACACGCTGAGACCCCAGCTCGTGGTTAGAAACTGTGATGATTGGGGCCGTCGAGATAGCGCAGCGGACTAAAGCGCCTGCTTAGGCAAGCTTAGGCAAGCACAGGGACCGCGGTTCAATTCTGAGTACCACGTGCTGTGCCAGCCCCGTCCCCAGGGCATGAGTCTGGGCATGGTGGCGCACGCCTGTAATCCCTGTGCTCGGGAGGCTGAAGGCAGGAGGATCAGTAGGAGTGCGAGCTGTGTAGTGAGACCCTGCACCAACCAAATACATTAGAAAACAAAACAACCTTGATGTTCATCTCAGATGCTGGGTGTCCCCTCACCTCCCTGCCCCTGGCGAAGGGCTCCTTTAAGTCACTGTATTGTTTCCCAAGATCGGCCAGCTGGGCCTTCGGGCTGCTGCACTCTGACAGAGGCGTGTGGCAGCTGCCGCAGGCTGCAGCTCCCTCTGCACGTCAGGACATCAGAGCTCCCAGGAGCTGCGACTAGAAGAAGCAAAACCAGACCTAGAACCCAAGATACCCACAGCCGGGCTGCTTGTCCTAAAATACCCCGCATATTTTGACTTTTTTATTTGATTGAAGAATGGTAAAATAGAATTTCATAACAAAACAATAGACTCACACTAGTGCATTGCACGTTGTCATCTTCAGTGTAGCTACTCCGAGGCCAAGACACGGGCCTGAGGACTGCTCCAGTGGATGTTGACGTCTGTGCAGTGGTGGCTGTCTGTATGATAAACAGGCCTGGGACTGTGCCAGATTCCAGAAATAGTCTTTACTGTCAAAGCACGCTGGGCAGCTGCCAGTTGATTTTCTCTCTAAATTAGGCAACTATTACTCGGATATATTTACTCTCTATAGAAGTTCAGGGAGAAGTGAGAAAATTGATTTGGGATTTCATAGCTCCCTGACCATCTGAATCCAGTGGCTTCAACCACAACACAGCAGAGCTGTTTGCTACACACATTCGTTTGCCATGGAAATGGCCGTCGCCTTCATAATCAATGAGGTTTTTGGAAGGGGCCCAGTGTCTCTTGTTCTTACACACATTATCCCCTCTGAGGGTCGAATGTACATTTTAAAGCAATGTCATCTCTACTGGCCCAGCAGCGAGGTCTTTGCTGGTGCCCGGTGACCTGCGGGTGACCCCTCGCAAGCTGGCGCTTGCTATGGCGCACCTCCCCATGGCCAGTGCTCCTGGCCACGCTCAGGATTCCTCCAGGATGCTCTGCTTCCCGCTCTCAATGGTCTTCGCACTCTTTTGCTTTGTCCATGCCTGAGTGAGCATTTTTGGAACATATGCTTCTTGAATCTCACAAGTTAGTGGCTTCATCTTTCCAACAGAAACTGGACCTGAAGTGAGCTAGAAGTAGTATGTGGCCTGGAGCGTGGAACTCGGACCCCTCACTGCCCTCAGTGGCCTCTCCTTCTGCCTCCTTAGTAGCCCGGAGGGGCTCTGCTGCAAAATTGTGGCCAGAAGCTCTGTATTTCTGTGGCCAAATGGGAAAGTGACAATAAATCCCAGGTGCTAAGAGGCGGCTGCTCATAGGAAGAATTTGACCCATTTATTTAGGGTGAGATGCTGGGTTTCAGTTGGCAACACAGCTGTTCTGAGACATGCCGGACCAGAAGGGCCTAGTCCTAAGCTACAGTCTTTTGCAGTGGGCAAGGGGAGGCCTCACAGAAAGCCTCAGAGGTGAGAGTTGTTATGCAAAGCCAGGGAATGCCGCACTGGTGGCCTCGCTTGATGGAAGCCAGTGGGCTTTGCAGTCCCCTGAGATGAACTGGTGGGAGACGTACTGATTTGTCTATTAGGCCCACCATTCAGGTTCAGGCCCCTGTGAGCTGGGGTGCTGCCCTCGTCCTGTAGGCTCACTGTGGGAATGTTATGAGATCATCCATATAAAGTACCACAACTAAGTGTGCCCTGAGCTATATCAAGTCCAATGCAATTCCATGCTGTGTCCTACAGCCCACTATCTTTGTCTCCTGGGACTTCACTCCTACTCAGGCACCCTAGCCTTTGAGCTGGCCACTAAGCCCCCACCCAGAGCTTTGGCTCTCAAAGGGGAAGAATGTTGCTTAACCAAAGCACTAAAAGACCCACGTTTCCCTGGGCCAGAGCCACCCGTGGGTCCAAGCTGCAGTTCCTCAGCCCGCCTCTGTCTATAGCAACCGCACACGTCTGTGCTGAGTTAGGATGAATGGGGAAGTAAGTGCTTCCCAGAGACCATAGTGAAGAAGCTGAAGAACATACCGAAAGCTGTAAACCTCAGAGCACAGTGCTTCCTTTCTTCCTAACTGTTAAGGCAGAAGGGAGTGTTGTTTTCTGCTCTGAGACACATCAGAGCTACCCAGTAAGTGTGTTCCTAGAGGGGTTCAATCTTTATTTGAAACCTCGTTTTCTGGAGACCAGATCAACAAGGTTCTCAGAACCCAGGTAAAAATTGTTTTAAAAATTGTGTGCTCAAGCTGGGTGTGGTGGCGTGTGGCTGTAATACCAGCTCTCGGGAGGCTGAGGCAGGAGGCTTGCTGCAAGTTCAAGACCAGTTTGGGCTACAAAGTGAGTGAGCCCAAGGCCAGCCTGAACTACATAGCAAGGCCCTATCTCCAAAAGACAGGAGAAAAAAAAAGTGTGTTCTACAATATTCAGAGAAAATCCATAGAAGCTAATCATGCTAGAAATACTTAAAGAAAAATCTTAAGTTTTTATCAAATCATGATCTTCAGGTTTTCAGAGAGATCTGATCTTCGGAGTAGCATCTGATTCTTAGTGAGGATTCTCCTTATTTATGAAGTTTGGGAGGCAGGAGCTGAGTCTGGCGTCTTGCACAGTAGTCAGTGTACAGTTTACCCTTCTGGGGCTGAGAGGGTGAGGGGGTGCCAGAGAGGGACCACCAGCGCCCTCCATTTACAGGCGCAGAGCCCGAGCACCCCCGCCCCGGTGCGTTACGTGCGTCGCGGCGCCTTGGTCCCCGCCTCCGCGGTGCTTGGTGCTGCGTCGTCTTGGAGGCAAGGCGAGCTGGAGCAGGCACTGCCTGGTAGCTGCTACGCTTTCCAGATAAAGGGTCACAGAGGTGGAGAGATGACAAGAGGAACGGAAGGCTGTCTTGCCAAATATATGAGGTCTCCATTTCTGTTTTTGCTGGAGAGGGCTAAGGGCCTGCCTGGCAAGCACAGGGATCGGGATTCGATCCCTGGTACCGCACGCCGTGCTGATCCTGGAGCCCTGGGAGGGCTGCGCTGGCCACCCAACCAGGGGTGGCAGAGCACACCTACAATCCCAGCGCTGGGGAGGCTGAGACAGACGGATCCCTGTGGGTCCGAGCTGAGTAGCGAGACTCTGTTCCAAATAAATAAATTAAAAAACAACAAAAGACCCAAATGAGTGAGACGTTTGATAACAATAAGATACAAAGAGTGCTGTGATAAAAATAACCACACATCTCAAGAAAACTCCAGGAAGAGGGAACGTCGCCCGTCCTCGGTGAGCAGCGGAGGGAACCCGGCCGCGCAGGACGGAGTCGGAGATGCGAGGCAGGCGCTGCTGGGGCTGGAGCCGCTCCGTCACCGTGACCAGCCGGCACCTGGGGGGGGGGGGCGTTCGGGGCGAGCGCGTTCTGGGGAGAGCACGTTCTGGGGTGTGCGCTCCATCACAGCCCACTAACGTGTGAGGAAAGGCCTGTCAATAGTTCTGAGTATGGGAAGACATGGAGAGTTCAGCTCGGCCCGAGAGGAGGCGCACAGCACTCGGTCGCACCTGTAAACACCCCAAGTGCGGGTCGTTTGCTGGAATCGCTACCCCCAAATGCAGGGGGCTGTTTTCTCAGCTTTTCAAACTTTCTAGAACAAAGCAGGGATAAGCAGAGCAAGGGATGCTCATCTTTATAAGGAGTAAAAGACGCTAAAATTCATTTTTTAGAGTATCTTGATCGGCCACGAATTTGAGGGTTTTAAAGTCTTCGTCGTCGTGTGTGACCACGATGCCCTTCTCTAGAACGCGAAAGAGCCGCCCAGACCTCGCGATGGTGTCATTCTCTGACTTCCTTCCTATTTATTTGTTTTAAACTTGGGGAGGGGATATGCGCACTAAAACCATGACCTGCCAGTTATGATCTAAGAAGTACCTTTTCAGGCTGCTTCCTAGATTTCCCAGAGCCTTGAAAAATAACACTAATTATTCAGATAGTGAAGTTTGCTCCTTCTTGGATCTCTCTCCCTCCCTCCCTCCCTCTCTCTGTGTCTGTCTCTCTGACTCTCTGTCTCTCTCTCTCTGTCTCTGTCTCTGTCTTTCTCTCTCCCTCTCTCTGTCTCTGTCTCTCTCTCTGTCTCTCTGTCTCTCTCTCT
>NDGM010938323.1:0-10852 GCA_002564305.1 Octomys mimax | reverse complement strand
CTGGTACAGAGATACTTTTAGTTATCACAGGTACTGCAGTGAACACAGTGGTTAAAAGGACATTAGCATTTACCCAATTGGCTGCCAAGAAGGCAAAACCTTCTTAGGGAAAAAATAAGAGAAAACCAACACAGCCAAAAATCTTTCTGCGGCCCAGTTGGCTTTCCTCTCCCCAGCTCATTTGCCCATCTATGTCTCTTTGTGGAGTGCAGACAGGCAGGAAAAAGAAACATACGTAGGGTAGAAAGAAGGTGTTACTATCGTACAGTGATGATCGCTATTTTGTGTATCTTTCAGTGTGTTATATATTAGATAATGCTCTTTATCATTTGATGGATCAGGAGCGGGCTAAGAAAATTTCCTTTCCACTAACTTGATGTGCTGGGGAAGAAAACAAGAGAAATATTTCTTACTTATACCTGAAGGTGATGACATAAAAAGTGTGTGTGTGTGTGTGTGTGTGTGTGTGTGTGTGTGTGTGTGATGTCCCTGTCAGGAACCATTCCCTAGGCTTAATGTCTCCAAGTGTTCATTTCTGTGGCTGGATAATTTGTTGAGACAGAAGCTGTGATTTGCTGTTCCTCTGTTAGAGAGAAAGTGCCCAGTCCTGGGTCTGCTTGACTCAGCAGAAGTGTGGCCTTTGTGCTTTTAGTGGAAGTTGAGCTTTTGAAACAGTGTACCACAGAGCCCTAGATATCAGGAAAAAGAGGTGAGAACACAGATAGAAGAATAAAGAGCACAATTAAAAATGAGAATAAGATTATGGCATTTGCAGGGAAATGGATGGGACTGAAGATTTAAGCAAAGTAAGTCCACGAGGACAGGTATCATATGTTTTCCCTAGTGTGTGGGGTATAAGAAGATGAGATGGCATGTAAGTAACAAAGCAGAAACGAGATGTTATTAGACAAGAGGAGGGTAAGGAGAGGGAGCAGGGGTGTAGGTAGACTAGGAGGGAAGATGAAGATGACCAAAACATGTTATGTGTACATATGGAAATACTGTATCGCAACCTAATATTCTGTAAAAGAATCAAAATATATTTCAATATATGTGTATATTAATCACACGCACACACACACACACACACACACACACACACACACACGGAACTGAGCTTCCAAAATGGGCAAGCTCTGGAGTAGTGGATCTGCATGCTCTGTTCCTATAGGGTGGACTCAGGGCCTCAGAAGGGAGTAGGGAGTGCAGCGTGGAAGGCTGGATCCTGAACCCAGGGTTGGCTTAGTCAAGGTACAGGCTGTACTGTCTAATTTGGTGCAAAACCATTAGGGTCAACATTCTTCTATGAGCAAAGCCGTCTTGGGCAAAAAAACCCCAGTTGTGATTAGGCAGATAGGAGGCGGGAGGTCTGTCCCTGCTTCCTGTGTAGCATGTCTGCTTCAGGCTTCTGTGAGATCTCACAGAGTCAAGAGTGCCAAGAACCACGGAAGGCCTGAGAGCTTGCTCTGTCTGTAAGTTGAAAAGTTAATACTGTTTCATCAATCTTCTAGTTATGAGACTCTTGGGTCTGAGAAGAAGGGCAGTTTCTTTTTCAAAAATTTGTTTATACAGGATCTCGCTATGCAGTTCAGACTCATAGCGATCCTCCTGCCTCTGCCTCCCAAGCTCTGGGGTAACAGGCCTGTGCCTCCACACCCAGTTTTGGGCTGGCATGGCTCAGGGCCAGCACAGCGTGCAGTACCAGAGATGGAACTCCGGACCTTGCACTTGCCAGGCAGGTGCTTAGACTGCCGAGCTGCCTCCCCAGCCCCAAAGGCTAATTCCCTATTCAAAGCAATATTGGTAGCCAGAGTATCAGTTTTTTTGCATTGATTCCTCGAGCCCCAGTGTCTACGGGTGATGATGTGACGGGGCCACATGCTATCTGCGTATGTGATGTGCCGCATAGAAGAGAAAACTTGGTAGTAGGGAGCCCTAAACTTCTGCAGTGGACAGTAAGCATGCTTATTTTTTGTTCCAAGAAAGATACCACTCCTATACTCCAAGGACCTTTGCTATAAGAACATCTTTTAAAAATAATCTAAAAGAAAGGGTGGTGTCTCTGCTCATAAGATGTGCAGGAATGTATGGAAAATGGACTCCTAACATAAAGAATGTTCAATATTGAATGACTGAGACTGAAATCCTCTTATGGGGAAAATTGAAATCAGATTTAATTTGGTTTAAAGAAAAAAAATAAGATATTTCTTCAGAACAGAGTCTGTAGAATAAGTTTTAAACATACTACTCACTTTATGCAATTTATTCCACGTAAGAGCATGGGTTTTAGAGTCAGATCTGAGTTCAAATCCTACTCCTGAGCAAGTTGTTTAACCCTACATTATTTTTCTCACCTGTATAATGGGCATAATGATTTCCATCCCAAAGACAATATGCAGGAGCAGAGATGCAGTGGCACAGCGCCTGCCTGGCAAGCTTGAGGTCCTGAGTTCAATTCCCAGCTCAAAAAAAGAAAATAGTTGTCAAAGATGATGTGCAGAATCAATGAAGCAATGCCTGAAAATAACTTAGTACATTGTCTGGCATAGAGAAGCTCTGTGGTATAGAGTGAGTGTGACGTATTTAGGAGCAATTAATATTACTTAAGAGCGCGCAATGAGATGACAACAAACGTATATGGGAAATAAAGCAGCTGATGGTAGAGAAAGAGAAATGGCTTTCTTTTCCAAGTTTCTGCCTTACCTCTGAGGATATCGTTTTGAATCGGTCGGCTTTGGACCGGGAACCTGGTTAGAGAACTCAGATATTCACACTGCATCCTTCATACTTCTCTTGGAGTTGATAAGCCATAGAGAAGCATTATTCATTTACAAAGAAAATCTGGGTAAAGGATAAGAAGTCCTGAGAAGCCACACTGACCCCAAACTCAATAATTAGAATAATGGCCTCAGGCTAGAGGCCAGCTAGCCTTAAAGGGAGGGCAGGTTGAGGGCTGGGCCTGGAGGCATGCCACGCCAGGGGCACAGCTGGCGCCTTGAGGTGAAGGGTGCCTGAGTCCACCCTCAGAGGCCCCTGTCTTGGACATTCATGTCTGTTTGGAAGTGGCTTGACTCAGAATAACTGAATTACTGTGGATGTGGGCCACTAGGTGGATGGGCTGAGAAGCTCTGACGTCAGGACTGAGCATTTCAAAACTATAATAAGCAGGATTTTCGGTGGAGGCAGGAAAAAACAGGATAAAAGCATCCCTGAAAAGTGCAAACTGAACTCAAGGTCTATTATGCTCCGACAGGGGACAGATCTTTGAGCACCAGGACTCTAGAAAGGCAGTTTCCTTGCCGCCGTGTTGCCCATAAAGCACGCTGGGTAGGGCCCATGGGTTCTGCACCTGTGAGGCCAGGTTGAGTCTGGCTGTGAGTGCCAGTGGACCTTGGTGTTCGGAAGTGCAGCTTCTGCCCTAGACGGTGGGTTTGGCCTGGGGTTTCCTCCTAGGGTGGATACTGCCACTGAGTTACAAAGTACACACTCATTTATCTGAAGCTCAGTGTACCACCAATGTTAGAGTGAGCCTAGAGACTGGAATAGAGTCTTGGCAAGGATTAGGTTAGTGCTTTGGATTCTGGGCTCCCAGCTTAGGGTAGAGAGCGAGCTCGGGGCCAGCCACTGGACCAAGGCTGGATTTTAAAGAAAATGCTAGTGGATATAGGTTTGGATGTTACAAAGGAAGCCAGGTGGGTAGCCCAGAGACCACAAAGCTCACCATGTCTTTATAGCTCTTGTGGCTGTGACTGATGACTTGAGAATCCACCTGCCAATCATCACCCCTGTCAAGGGATACCCACAAACTCAGAGCAGTGGGTAGTTTTGTTTCTTCGTCTCTTAAGTTCAAGAACGTTTATAGTCTGACCTGCTACATCAGATTACAGATTTTGTCTTTTAATTGAGTAGGTTAAGTAATAAGCTCAGATAATAATGTTCAGCTCTTGTGACAGCATATGAGTCATTTATTAATGCAGGGACATTAATCTTCTCTATTATAAATACAGGATAATTACCCATATGATGTGTGAAGCTCTTTCTAAATTTCTTTTCTTTATTTAGTCCAAGAACTAACATACGGTGCTTTTGCCATGGGTACATGGGGATGAGGGCACTTAGGAAGGAAGCAAAACTGATTGGTAAGTGGGTTGATTTTGAGAATGAGTCAGTCAATAAATATGGTAAAGCCTCCTATGACTGGTCTAAGTATTGGAGCCACAAGGAACAAAGAAGTAGCAACCATGGGAGCTAGGCCCTTGGTACTTCTAGACCAGCAGCGGCAGGGCTCAGCTCTTAGGGGACGTGAGAACTTGGAGACAGAGAGGAGCTGGGTAAGGTGGCATCTGCCTCAGGGTGGAAGCAGGGAGGTGCCAGCCAAAGGACAGTTCATTGCTTTGACTTGGCATCTTTTTTTTTTTTTTTTTTTTTTTGGTGGTACCAGGGATTGAACTCAGGACCTCGTGCTTGCCGGGCAAGCACTTATTCCACTGCGTTATCCCCTGGCTTGATTTGGTATCTTAAAGAAGAAAGTGTTATTTAAAGCAAAATGAGTTCAGGGACCAGTGCCTGCCTTTAAGTACAAGGTCTTGAGTTTGATTCCCAGTATCAGACAAACAAAATAAGTCCAATCCAGTGTCAGGTGGGTAATTGTGGAAGGTAGTAATTTTCAGCTTCGTTCTTTAGGGCAACTGCATAAAGAAGGCAAAGCTTTGGTTAACTGAGCTTTGATGCTATTTGAGAAAGAAAGCCTGAATGATAAAGCTAAAGCCCATACAAAGAATTTGTAGGAAGCCTGCAGGTTAGCTCAGTTGTTTACGCGCCTGCTCGTGCAAACACAGTCAGGCACAGGGGACCAAGGTTCCATCCTCAATTCCACATGCCTTACCAGACCTGTCCTTAAGGCAGCATGAGCCAGAAAAAAAGAATCCTTCTGAACTTTGCAAAGGCCAGCCAAATAGCTCAGTGGATTAAAGTTCCTGCAAGCAGGCTCAGGGGCTGGAGGTTTGATCCCCAGGCGTGCTGTGCCAGCCCCTCCCAGGGCACACTGAAAGGTGATTGAGACTGGGAGTGGTGTTGTGTACCTGTAATCCCAGTACTTGGGAGGCTGAAAACAGGCAGATCACTACGAGTCCAATCTAGTAGTGAGACCTGGAACACCCTGTAGATCCTTCCCTAAAATACAGAAAAAAATAATTTGTAGCATTTTTTTTGTCCTTCAAATTTTTAAAAATTTTTAAATACCCCTCCACCCCCAGCCCAGTAATTATCACTATGCTTCGGGATAGAAAGAAATCTCTGTAGGTTGGAGTTTGGTGGCCTGCTGATGGCAGGAGTTCTAACAGTGAGAGTTCTGCAGCTGGCAGAACTGGGGCTCCTCGGTCACTGCCAAAGCTCTGCTTCACACCTTTGTATGTTGGTGACAGCTTGTGGGAAACTAAAAGGAACAAGGGAGCCACCATTCATCTGGCTGCGGATAAGGGCTGGAGGGAAGGGGGCCAGAGAGGAGAGACACAGTGGGACAGTGAATTGAGCCACCCCAGTGGGATGTTTCTTTGACATGTGGTCCTTCTGAGCAACTAGGGAGCTGTGCAGGCACAGGGGTGGCTCTAAAAGTCTGTCCCTTTGTCAACATCAATTTGCATTAGTAAAGTAAATAGCAAATTAGGACAGAAGCTTTCCTTTTCTGATACAGCCCCCTTTTTCTGTTGATGAAGGGGTGAGGGGTCTTCCCACAGGCAGAAGACATTGAGGGTCAGGTACCTGCTTCTTTAGGGATATGATCAAAACACAGTGAACACCACTGCCAAGTGCCTTCTAGCTGAGATACGGGCCATGGCAACAGTGCAGCCTGGACCTGGCACCTGCGGCTCTGTCTCTATACCAAAGTCAAGAGACAATGAAAAGTAAATGTTTTGAGTCCATTCTGGATGTGGAGGCAGCCACAACTGCACAACTGAAGACCCAAAAGAGGACTTCCAAGGGGACTTCAGAAAGTGGCAAAAATCACAAGATGAATGTGTTTGAATTAGAGGACATTTTGAAGAGTAATAATGGCAGTGTGCCTTTTATTTTAGAAAATGTAAACATTTCCTGTGTGTTTTTCTTGACACCTCGTATCGAGGCACTGGGTCACTCTCACTCTTGCTCTCATTCCTGCTTTGGCTCTTGCTCCTTCTCCTGTCCCCTCTCTCATGCTTTCTCACCCTGTGACATCCTCTGCCATATTGTGGCAAAGCAAGAAGGCTCCTTCCCAGAGGCTGGCATCTCGATATTGGACAGTCTAGCTTCCTGAACTGAGAGATAATTTTTTTCTTTATAAACCACCCAGTCTATGGTACTCTGTTACAGCATCAGAAAAAAGATGACGATAGCTAGGAACTTGCACCTTCTGGGCAAGCCAGGCGAGCTTCTGGTTTCCTCGTGACTGGAGTCCTAGCTCTCAGAGACTGTTCAGTGATGAAGACCCCTGGGTCCTGCAGCCTGACTGGGACTCTGTTCAGGTACCTGACCTCCATGAGATATGCCCACTGTGAGGCACGTCAGAGAGCCAGGGAACAGCAGCCCATCAGAGCACTTGCTTCGCTCCCGAGTCTCAAGGGGTCTACATGTCCCTCTGGGCACGGGCCATGGCCTCTAAATCATTCCTGCCCCTGAGGCGTCCAGCTTGCTCAGTCTTGCTGTGACTGACACACTAAAGACATGGACTTCTTTTTGAGTAATAAAGTCACCAATCTCACAGTCCTTGTTGTTTTTCTGTAGGGAAAAGGTAGAGGGTCAGGAAAATCACATTTCTGTTCTCTTGTTAATGATTACAGAAATGAATTAATTTAGTAGTTAATTATTAATTTATTAATTGTACTTCCTACTGTTTATTTCTTTTTTTTAATGTATTTGGTTGTTGCAGGGTCTCATTACACAGCTTGGAGTCATGGTAATCCTTCTGCTTTCAGCCTCCCCAATGCTGGAATTACAGGCATATGCCACTACACCCGGCCTCTGGCCAGCTCAGTCCACCCTGAAGGCAAGACTGGCACGGCATGTGGTGCTGGGGATTAAACTGTGGTGCCTGCACTTGCCCAAGCTTGCCTAAGTAGGTGCTTTAGTACACTATCTTGCTGGCCCTTACTATCTATAGTTCTGTCTACATATATTGAAATTTAAATGATATGAACAGTTTTGTGTCCTACTTTTTAATTTAATCTCATATCATGAAAATAGACCTACATTATTAAATATTTCAGAAGAAGCATGATTTTCCTTTGGATGCTAGGATGAATTCTGAAATCAAGATTTTTTTGAGCATAAATATGTGTTCAAACTGCGTGAACTATTTTTTAAAATAAATGATGGCTTCTGCTTTTGAAGATTTCACATCTGGTTTGGAGGTAGGAATGGGGAAGGGAGACAATGAGAGAAATAATTTTGATATAGGTGGTGGATTCCACAGTGCAGACAGAATGCCAGGTGCAAAGGTAGCCCAAAAGGGGGAAGCAACAGCATTGATGATAATTTGCTGTGACAATGTTCAGACAATTCTTTCTTAAGTCCTCTGACAATCAGTGGCATATGTTTTAAATTGGAGCCAAAAGAGTGGTTGTGGTCCTACTACTCGAAGTGCAGCCTCAGACAGGAGACATCAGCAACCTGGAAGTTGCTACAAATGCAGAATCTCAAACTTCCCTTCAGATGCTCCGAATGAGGATGTAGCATCATTTTTTTTTCCCATTCTAAGTCTTTGTAGTCTGACTAGCTGATAAGACTGCATTTTTAGCTGGCAGCCTAATCTGCTTCTCCATCAGCAAAGAGCCCATGTTTTAAAAATGCGTGAGCAGCTATTGCTATTATGACGATGACTATTATTAGTATTATCTTGATTTTTATACTGTATATTTTCTTTAAGAGCTGGGAAGTCTTAAGAAATGTTGTATTGCTAATCCTTACAATATCACTGTGAAAGAGGTAGGTGGCAAATACAAACAAGTATCAATATTATGCTAAATCATACTTAAGTATATGGTTGGAAACCCCAAGCTGCTTAATGAAAGCAAGATCCTTTTGGCTCTAGTGAAGTATTTCATGTTTGTATTTCTTATTGTAAAGCCCTGAGGGACAGGCCTGAGTGACCTATTATGTTTTCCTCATGCCAGTTTAGATAATATTTCTTTTTTGTTTAAATGAAACTGCTTTAGGTTTTTTTTTTTTTAATTCTAAGCTTGAAAGAGACCTAAAGACATGACCCCACCAATGCCTCTTCAGCACCACACTTCTAAGGAAAGCATAGTTAGAATTACCAAGTTGAATTGAAACAAAAGGCTGGAATTTAACCCATTTAGCCTCTACAGTGAGGTATTTCTGGATGGAGAACAATTTGCCTTTTATGTGCTAGTTACTCTATTTGGTTAGCTCCTTCCAAACTTGAAGTCATTTGTCTATTACATACACTAGTTCTATTATCTATTAAAAAAAAAAACAGCTAGTATTTTTAGAATGTGTTCATTTTTTGAAGCAATTATTTCTGATATTATTTTCTCCACTTTTTTTTACTGAAACATAATATTTGTCCATCTTTTTGGGGTACATCATGATAACTTGATACATGTCTACAATATCTAAAGAAAAAATCAGAGTATTAACACTCCTCTCCCCTCAAACATCAATTATTCCTATCTCTTGGGAACTCTAGTGCTTTTTTTTTTTAACCTATTTGGAAATATAGATTGTTGCAGTCCAAATGTACCCCACTGGGCTCTAAAAAAATCAGAACTATTTCTGTCTAACTGTAAAGTAACTAATTAAAATTAAAAAATATATTTTCCTTAAGAGCAAATTTTATATTAGTACCATAAATGGAACTAGTATGTACTACTTGGTGTAAAATTAAGTAATAAAATACTAAAAAGAAATGCCTTAGAGCCAAATAATATAATCAGTTTTAGTTAGAAGATTTTGAGTTTCAGGTTGGTTTTTCTTTCTAAAAAAGGAAGACTTGGGAAGTGGCAGTGGTATTAAATATAAATGGGCACCAAACGACTTCCTTCTCAAGGTAATTCAGAGAATTACAGTGTTACTCAAGGATTACCTTTTTGACTGTATAGTCCATTGTTATTAAATGTCTACATGTATTGGATCATTTTCTTTAGCGCCTATAGTTGTGGACATTAATTCTCAGCTGTCACCTGGACACTCTACCCACGATTTGTCCTATTATTCTTCCTCCCACTTAATACTTCTACTTTAAGCCATTGTAAAGACTCTCTTATCTGATTATAATTTCTCTTACCACCTGACGTGTTTAAGTCTTCAAAACAGATCTTAAGTCCCCGTTGGAGGGGTTCCTTGATGACCTGGGAATGTGGGACTCTCATCATCCTTTAAGTTCCGATTTAAGCACTCAGTGCCTATATTTATTACACACCGACTTAATGGCTGAGAACTTTCCCGCGAGAGAATCTATGCATGAGCAGCTAGATGGTGAGCTTCCTGAGGGTCACATGGCACGTCTATCTCCTCCGTAGGATGGCTAACAAGTAGCACATAGTCAATGAGTAATGTATAGCTTGCTGTATTTCTGAGAAGGCTTTTCTTTTTGGACTTGCTCAGGCTGTCTGCAGGGTGGGTCTGGTAAGGCATGTGGAGCTGGGGATTGAACCACGGTCCCCTGCGCCTGTCTGGGTTTGCCCAAGGAAGCGCTTGAACAACTGGGCTAACCCACAAGCCCCCTGTGCTATATTTCTGATATCATCAGCTGGATAAAATTGAAAGTAGCAGGATCATCATCTAAATACAGATATACTTTTATTGTTTGGAATCTTGTTTCCTGTTTTGAGGTGATTTGCATGTGGTTGTACTTCCTATAAGATGCTTGATGCTTGTAAGAATTTTTTTCAGAAATATTTTCCTTTTTGCAGAAGCCTTTTGTTTTCGGACCTTGTTTTTATCTGTGAAACTTTTGAAATCAGCTATAGTACATTTTAAATGATACAGAAAATTATTGTGAGAGATTGGAACTCACACAGGAGCTCGAGAAGTCAGGTCTATGTAAACGCATCCATAGTTGCTTTTGTTTATTTTTTGGTTAGAGTTGTAGAGATTGCATTTTCCTGGACTTCATCAAATTGCCAGGATATGAGGAATGTTCAAGGGTTAATTCCTTTCATTTACTTAAATATTCCAAACCACGATGGAAACATTTTTGCACCTAACAGGAAAGATTGTGGGTGAAAAACTGAAGATACATGATTTATCACTCCCCTCACAAATAAAATTTATTCATTGCATCCACCAGCCATCACACAGATGGTCAGAAAATTGGCTTTGTGTAGGGATGTGGATTCAGGCATGAATATTAATATGAGACAGATGTAAACGCATATTAATATGCATTTGCTTTGCATGGACTGACATTACAATATTTTCATTAAAGAAACTGCTTTTGAAAAGAAAGTATAGGTCACCTTTTACAAAGCATAAGATTGTATAGTGGATTGTATTTGTTGGCTCTGGAAAGCTACTGTTGATAAGAAATAGAAGTATGAACGCTGAATCTGCGGTGGATGTTTACAACATGTCAGCGGAGGAAGCAGACTAATTTTGCGCCTCTGGATTGCAATTCAGCTGTATTTTCGAACTTGAGCCATACAAGGCATGGGCTGTCACTTGAACAATCTAGGAAGCAAAACCCTGCTCGGGTGCGATACACAGACAAATATCAATCATGAGTCTGAGAGCAACTATCTAGAAAGATCCATTCACATCTGAGACACAAATTTTCAGAGTGAGCTTTCTGTAATGGCAGTGATTCATAAAAAATCTAAGATTTATGCTGGCATGATACTTTGGGATTTTTTTTTTT
>NDGM010938289.1:0-13961 GCA_002564305.1 Octomys mimax | reverse complement strand
CTGGGGATTGAACTCAGACCCTTGCACTTGCCAGGGAAGCACTTATTCTACTAAGCCATCTCCTGGGCCCCTGCAGCTCTTTAATTCTTCACAGCTATAAAATCAGCATCACATGGATAACTCCAGTTATGTCACCAGCTTGAATAGTAGTCAGGCCTCCTTGAAACATAGCTGCAGCAGACTTGAGTGTGCCTGGATGGCTGAGCTCTGTGAAATGAATCCCAAGAAATAAGTTCCTTAAATGCCTTTCCTTGGGTGTGGTGTCCTCTCCAATGGAAGGTTTACATTCTTGCATCCTTGAGCCCAGAAGCAAAGTGTCTTACTTAATCTTGTGACACATTCAAAGCATTGCTCCCGTTTCCTGATGTCAACTACTTGCTTTCTATTCAATGTAAAGTTTTTCAAGAACAGAACTTTACTTAACCAACATTTTAAATGACACAAGTTTATAGGAGCTTCTTATCTGGTGAAATTCAAATACTTCCATATTTCTCGGCTGTGCAGGTTGTTACAGGTTCTCAATACAGAGCTGCCCAAATGCCCCAGCAACACTTTAGTCACAGTCTCAACATAAGGGTGTGATGAAATTTCTTTCTCCTGATTAATTAGTTTTTACCCTTAATTTCAATTCACAACAAATTCTTAGGACATAAGTAAAGTGTGGATACATTTTCTGCCAGAACACAACAAAAATAGCCTGGAGATCAAATACCAATGGGTTACTTGTTCCTAAATGAAATATTTTGAGCCTGGAATTTATCCTCTATTTTATCAGCTTTCTGGTCTTCTGAGCTCCTACCAGAATATCCCATTATGCTTACAGCATTTGAGGGCTGCTATTTCAGGTGTCATCTCCAAATTGTTCCAAATTCCTTGTAATCCAGTGCTATGATTTCTGAACTACATGGCTAGGTATAGACACAGTAATGGCCCCATTTCTCATGTTCCAAAATCTTAATAAATTTTTTTTCCAAGTATTTGGTACAGGGTCTCGCTATACATCTACGACTCATAGTGATCCTCCCATTTTTAGCCTCCCCAGGGCTGGGATTACAGGGATGAGCCACCACACCAGTCTCAGTGGCTGGCTCAGCACTTCCGGGGCAGGGCCATCACAGCATGTGGTACCGGGGGTTAAATCCTGGTCCTTGCATTTGGCTAAGCAGGTGCTTAGACTGCTGAACTATCTCTGCAGTCCAGGAGCTTTCTTATTAGTGGGACAAATACAAAACCCCACAATTTAAAGAAGGTATAGATTGTTGTGACTAGTGTGCTTAGTCCATTGTTGGCGTGGCTTTAAGACAGGAAGCCGTGGCAGAAAGGGCTGGCAGAGGAAATCCTCCTGTGAAACATTATGCATGAAACAGAGAGTAAAGGAAGGTGCTGGGACGGAGGGACACACACTCAAGTCATGTCAAACCCCACCTCCTGACACTAGCTCACCTGATGCCCTTATAACACAAGCTCCAACAAAGAGCCCCATGTATGACTGTTCGAGGCTCTTGTGGAACATCTAGGTATAAACCAAACATACTGTACTGTGTTTACTCCCTTCCTTCTATGGTGAGATATTGTTCTTTTGTATTGAATTATTCATTATTTTTTTATATTTTAAAGGAAATAAAAACATTAGAACAACAATGTGCAATGTAATGAACATTGCCGAATTCCTATCATTTCTTCTAAAAAAAATAATCTGTATTATTCACTATTTTTGTAAAGAGTGTCAGCCTTTGCCCAGAAGATCTTGTTAAGTTTCATTTAAATACTGAACTTTTTCAATAATGTTTGTGAAGGTCTTAATTCTCTTTAGTATGTTGTAATAAATCAATCACTTGAGAAATCTAATTTTTTCTAAGGGAGCTTCCTGTAACTGATTTTATATGCTTTATGATAAGAACTGTTTGGTTTTTGCTTCCAAATTATAACTGCTGGGTGACTCCGTGGCAAGGTACTATGATCTGTTTGTATTGAATAGGGGTTTCTGCTTAATTGCAACACGACATGAAGCCTATTCTGATAAGAGGATGAAATACAGAGGAAATTCCACTTTTGACATAAAGTAATTGATATCATTCCTGGAAGTGGCTGGTCAACATGAGGTGACCAGCAGAGTTGTTTTAGTAACACAAGTAGAATTTTATATTTTCTTCATTTTATAGTCACTTCTATTTTTTGATCATTCTTTTATGAGACCCTAAAGCTGTCGTTTATTCACAGTACATCTGTCTAAAAGAGGACACTTTTGCCAAAAGATACCCATATAGAATCACAAAAGTATAACAGATCAGTAGAGAGCCCCCCCAAAGATAAAAGAATTAAAAATCAAACATGAGCTCTGCATCCCCGTTTTGTTTGTCTCTTGTAATTTGTACTATATGCTGGTATAGGAAAGAAAAGCAAGCTGAGAGCACATTTGCAAGGCAGTGAAAATATTTTCAGGCTGATACATTAAAAACTACACCTGCAAGGCCAAAAATCATATGTTACACAGAGTACACCAAGAAAAATGCTCCCCAGATAGCAAACCAAGGTGCCCTGCTCATTTCTCCCTAAAACAGCTTTAAGGTCTTCATTCTTCTTTCTCTATAGCTAACACATTTCCAAAATGCTGCAATCATCACACACGAGAAATGCAACGAAATGTGCTGTGCTTTCTACAGCTACTCTCAGGCTATCCTTGATAATAATAATGCAATGGACACGAGTTTTATTTCTAGAAGCACAGATACCATGTAAGACCAAATTATCAGATTTCAGGGCCAAAAAAGACCATTTTGTTGGTTGTAATAGTTATAAATCATTCCTCTCCAGGATACTGGAAGTTGTGGCTTTCAGCAAAGAAATACATCAGATGTAGTTTAATATTGATTTTTTTTTTCTTTCCGAAATGTTTCTCAGTCATGAAGACCCCATGGCTTTGTAAATGTACATGTAAATCTTATGGAGCTACAGTTGGACTTCCCTCCATATTTTCTTGATATTTGTAACAGCTCATTCAATTTATTGTTGTAAACCTGACTTGATGTTTACAGAAGAGAATCATGTGCGGACTGTGGCCTTGGTTTTACTGACAGTATCAGAATACACATACTTGAAGAAATGAAAGATCTCCTCTGTCAATCTTATGCTCCACCACACCCTGCCCAGCAAGTGTCACCCACCTAAGTTATTTTATTTATAGCATCTGGCCCCATCACTCATGCCTGAATTGATTTGCCTGCACTGAAGTATTTAGATGGAAAAAAAATTAGCCTATGTAACTTATTGGATTTTGTTTTATCCTACAGATGAAGAGTTGAAATAGTAGAAGAATATCAGTATAAAAACAAGTAATCAGAAGTCATACAGTAAAATAGACTTTAACTGCATTCCATTAAATTTTCCACATAATGTAAGGAGGAAAACATTTGCATATTTGCTATAATATTGATTAAACTGGATTAAACTACTTACTTTCTTTCTTTATGTTTTCAAATTTTCTACTGTGGCTTCATGCTAGATTTGAAGTATTATTTTTTTAAGCATATAAGAGCCAGGGAGATTGCTCAGCAGTTTAAGTCCTTGCCTAGCAAGCACAAGGTCCTCATTTTGAGCCCCAGAACCAAAACCAACCAAACAAACAAACAAAGTAGGACTAATGCAAAAAAATATACTGCATATTATATTTAGTTAAGTCAATATTTTAGCTAAATAATGCTAGAATAACTAGATTTTTAAAAGATTTTGAAAAATAAGAGGTAAAAAGAAATCAGCAAATGAGATAAAACAAGACTCAAAAACATCTATAGTTGAGGAAGGATTTAGAAATTGCTATGTGTTCCAAAGACTAGAGACAGAACTCTCACGGTGACTGAGTCCTCAGTTCAAATGACTTAGAAGGCCTGGAAGGAAAGCCACTAGAAGACACCAGCTCAAGACCAGCCGAGGCCACAGATAAAGCAACTTATAGAAAGAAATGAAAGGAACAGGTAGTATTTAATTGTTTGATCAATGCTGCATATGTATCTGGTAATCTGAACAACTGCTTTGAAGACTGCAATCTGAAATATAGCAGCCATTGTTAATTTCCTGACATCAAGATTTGAAATTCTGTAACACATTATTGCTTATTTTCTTACTCTGTATTCCCTATACAAATAAAAGTAAAAAAAAAAATTTTTAAGTTATGGAAAGAAATACAGAGAGATGGAGAAGTTATTTTGAAACAACTTCCACAGAAATAAAGACAAAGCTACTACTGTGGTTGTAACTTATTTGCAAAAGTATCACTTTGCTCCTTAGCATATTGTCTGGCCCAAATGTGAAGATCTGTACCTATATTTTCAATGAAAAAATTAATCATTGAGAATTACTGCTTTATTAAGTATAAAGAAGAAAAATTAAAAATGATTTCATTCACCCTATAAAAATATAGTAAATATTTTATAGTCTCTGTAAATGTCTGTATGCAGCAGAACCAGTGAATGTGTGTATTTGCATTTGGCAAAATACACACATGCACAGACACAACCTAATGCAAAACAAATTTAACAGCCTAGAAATTTTAGAGGACTATTTTCTCCTTAAATGGTCATAATAGCAAAAATATTTTCAAAAGTTAGATATTCCTGAGTCAGAGATATAGCTCAGTAGCATAGTACTTGCCTGGCAAGTACAAGGTCCTGAGTTTGAACCCTAGTCCAAAACAATAAAATTAAATATTTCTATTATATGACAGGAAAAATACCAAAGCGTGATTCATTCATAGATAGTTTATTCCTAAGATATTAAACATTGATGGATCTGATAATTAAATTTTACATATACACATGCATTTATTATTCTCATATATATTTGTAACAATGCATACACAGAAATAAAATGAATTGTATACATATGTAGATACGTGCTATATTTGTATGATATTTAGGGGAAATATGATATTCAAAGAACTGCATAAAGGACAAAGATGTACACTCACAAACATATCACAAGTATTGTGCTGATATAGTTTTTTCCACCCTTGGGATTAAATATCAAGCATCTTCTACTTAATAATTTATTTATTGTGGCCGGCTCAACCTGTCCTGGGGACAGTGCTGGCGTGGCTTCTGGTGCCTTGGATAGAACCACTGTCCTTGCACTTGCCTAAGTTTGCCTAAGCAGGCGCTGTAGACCACTGAGCTGTCTCACCAGCCCCAGAACCTTCAATCTAAAGAAGAGTTCATTTGGTTTCTTGTCTCACAGTTTGCAATCCACTCACAGCTAGCTGCAGGACAAACATGGCATGATGAAGGATCATGGCAGAGGAAAGTTGCTGGAACCATGACAGGCAGGAACTGGAGAGACAGAAAGGAGAAGCCCAGGGCCGGAAGCACTCTCCATCAGGCTCCTGCACCCCTCCCCATCAGGCTCCTGCACCCCTCCCCATCAGGCTCCTGCACCCCTCCCTGGTAAGCAGAACCCATTTCCTAACAGTGCACTCAGTGGCAAATGAATCAGAGTAATTCATGGATGCGCTGTCTTTGCAGTCCAATCCCCTTCCAAAACCACCAAATTTGAACCACAAAACCTTTGACAGACATTTTATAAATTTTATTTATTTATTTATTGTGTTTTAGGGAAGGGTCTACAGAGTGTACAGGGTCTCATACTAGATCGGACTCATAGTGACCCGCCTGTTTATAGCTTCCCAAGAGCTGTGATTACACGCACCCGCCAGGACGCCCGGTCTCAATCGCCTTCTCAGCACGCCCCGGGGGGGCAGGGCCAGCACAGCAGGCCTGAGGATGGAACCCTCGACCCCTGCACTTGCTTGCAAGTGCTTTAATTTGCTGAGCTATTTGGCCTGCCTTTTTGGCAGATGTTTTAGATATAAAGCATAACATGTATGCTAGAAAAATTACATAAGGTGGGCAGAATAAATTCAGTGGCGATCTGCAAGACAAACTGTGAAAGAATGGGTTAAATTATAAAAAGGATAAAGAGCTTCTGTCGTTCAAGGGTATTTATTCATCATGGAAGTAGTACAGTCTGAATATAAAGGAATTCTTAAGGCATTTGTAAAGCAGATTAGGTTAGGAACGGTGACGTTTATGCCACGTCCTTTTTCCGCGTGGTGCAGATCCCACCAAGTGGTACTGAACAACCACCGACCACCTTGCCTCCTGAGATCTGAGCACAGGATTTTCCAGATCCACCTTCCTTGTTGAACACTGACGAGCCATCTGATATTTTGTGTCTTTGCCTCTTACCTCTTGTTTCTTTTTCTTTTTCTTTTTTTTTTTTTTTTCGGAACCGAGGATTAGAACTCAGGCACTTGCACTTGCCAAGGAAGCACTTATTCCACTGAGCCATCTCCCTGGCCCCTTAACTCTTGTTTCTTAGGCAACATGTTCAAGCTAATTGAGGTTAATATCAAGGATAATGCATTGGAGAGGAGATTGCTCCGCAGTGTAAGAACCTGACAGGCAAGCACAAGGAACCAGGTTCAACCTCTAGTACAGTGCGTTGTGCTGGCCACCATCCAAGCAGAGTGGCACACACCTATAATCCCAGCACTGGAGAGACTAACACAGTAGGACAAGTACCAGTCTGAGTTGTGTAGTGAGATCCTCTACCAAACAAATAAGTAAATAAATGAATAAATAAGATTTTTAAAGAAAACATGAAGTGTATTGTAGAAGGACAAAAGATATCTGTTGCCCTTAGAATAAATTGCTGTCTTTTTCTGTCAAGCAGGACTCTGTATTTTATGTATAAATCTGAAAACCTGTTATTTAGGCAGATACTGATGGAGCTTTGAGGTTCTAGAATAGATCTACCTGTGAATTTCCTATTTTTTCCCCTACATCTCTGTAGTGCGTAGGAGCAAACCAGAAAACTGTAGTGCTTCACTGTATTAGACCCAATCTTAGCGAGGCAGTGCAGGGTCTAGTGCTGGCTTTACAGGTCCGCATTGGTCTACAGTGAACTTTTTCTAGGGGAGGCCTGTAATGCTTTGGTGATGGTCATGTCTGTAAATAGGTATTACAATAATCTCTCTTATTTCAGACTTGCTCAAAAATATTACTTGGATTTGCAAATAGGTTCAAATCAGACTGCTGCTTGTCATCATAATCTATAAACAGCTTTGCATTTAATCTTCACTGACCACGTGGGGAAGATAAAGGACAGCAATTCTGCAGGACTTTGCTTTTTTTTTTCTTTTTTTTTTCAGTGTAATTCCAAAGCAGTGACAACACACCAGTTGTAATTACTGTGAATTTCGTACTATTCTCATTTTACCCAAAGGGATCAAAGTTATGTAATGAAACGTCACACTCTCTACACTGGATATTACTAGATAATTAAATGTGTTAAAAGTCAGTTCTTTCTTGAAAACCATCTTGCAAGTCCACCTCGGACAATATCCAAGAAAGTTCAGAATAAAATAATCTTTTCTTCAAGGAGGTACTAGGGAAAGCTCTCAGATTCAAACTGGAAATTCTATGCATCTCAAATACACTTGTAAAAGTGTATTTGATAGATATTTTTTGTACCAGGAATCGAATTCAGGACCTTGAGCTTGCTGGGCAGGTACGGTGTTTCTAAGTTTTATCTCCGACCCCTGTAAAATTTTATATGAAGCACATTCTCAACTGAAAAACTTTCAGGAAACCTAGCAAAACAAATCATGCTTTAAGGGCCTGCAAGACAGCTCAGAGGACTAAAGCTCCTACTTAGGCAGAGCGCAAGGGCTGGGTTTTCATCCCTAGCATCCTGGCCACGCCCCTGGGGCGCACTGAGGGGATGGTTGAGACTGGGCATGGTGGCGAGCGCCTGTAATCCCAGCACTTGGGAGGCTGAAAACAGAAGAATCACTACCAGTCCTAATTACATAAGGAGACCCTGTAGTCCCTGTAGACCCCGCACTAAATTAAAAAGAAAAACAATCATGATTTAAATGTGAATGCAAAACTATCTTCTCTTCGAGTTCACAAATCTTCATTCACAGCAGCCTGGAACCATTTTTGTGATTTTGATGCTTTTGCCCTTTTGTTTATAGAAGTTCTTGAAAATTCCTTTCATGAGTAGGACATTTAATTGAGTTATAAATGATTTTAATCTTATTAATAAAAATACATCAAATCTAGTCCTGGCCCACAATCTCATTTTGTATCTGATTTAATATATTCTCTTAGTTTCCAAGAGCAGCTCTACAAATACCAATATGAAAATTATTTCTCATTAATCTTGACATTCTAGGAAAGTGATTTCAAAACTAAAGTGAGAACTGTGTTCCTTCAATATATTGTGTTGCTGCTAAGTTACCTTTGCCTCTACATGATGTCTGTCTTTATTAATGAAAAAGAAATGTGTGTGTATATCTATAGATAGCTACTAAAATATAAGTGGAACAAAAGTAGAGAGAGGAAATCCAATCTGTAATCTCGAAGTGGCTGAGTTCTTTGATCAGCTGACTTCATCAAAGGAATCACATTAAAAGCACCATTCAGTCGTTAATGGGACCCTCCAGTGAATTCTCCTATGATACGCATAATTGTCGCCCTACAGTAAAGGTTCACTCCTTAATTCACATATGCAGCCTCGTAATCCACTGTCATTACGTGAAGCCCAGTTATACAGCCGTGGCCTTATCTTGGTAACAGCTGTCAAATAAATAAATAAATTCCCATTTGTAGGAAGTTTAATTCTATCTGCCCTAATCCAAGAGCAAAGGTGCACACCTGCCAAAGAAAAGCTGTATAAAATGTCAGACAGGCGCACTTCAGGGAACTAGCAGCGTTGGGCAGATCGGCCTGCCAGGAAGCTATCAGCAAAGAGGAGCTTTTTACCCCAAAATCTGAAATTACTAAGCTGCAGATGCAACTAGATTGCAATCATTGTCTGCAGCTTTGGAGAGATATTGTTCTCTCTCTCTCTCTCTCTCTCTCTCTCTCTCTTTCTGTACCCCTTCTCTTGTCTTGTACCCCCTCATTTACATACAGGAAGCAATCATGTCAGTATAATTGATGTGAACTATGAATGGTGGTGATGTAGGCATACTGGGAGACTCAAAATAGATAAATAGACAGACAGACAGATAGATAGATAGATAGATAGATAGATAGACAGATACCTTGAAGGAGTTACAGTAGAAAAAGGTCAAAATTTGAGAGATGAATTATAGCCAAAAGTGACATCTGTTGACAAAAGACAGGTAGATGGATTTTCTTTAACCCTAGAGCTTACAATTAAGAAAGGATAACAATGTATTACAGGAAGACTTACTGAGCCAGGCCACAATAAGGTAACAAATTCAAAGTCCTCACTTACTTGAGAATACTATTTATGAAAACTTTAAAACAAATATGATAGTAATCAAATGACCATATTCAATACCATGTAAAATCCTTTTAAAAATAAATGTATATAATTTATTTTATTGAGTTTTGTAAGTTCTACAAAAAAAGAAGTTTTGACGCTTTCAGAAATTTGTTCTTTGGAGCATGGTAGTGAATAAATAGAAAACTGGTAGATCCTAGTAAAGGAAATGAGTGTACTGTATTATGAAACTGAAGCACTGGACTCAAAGAGCATGGTGCTGGGCAGGAATAGACGTGTACAATATCATGAAATGACTTCATTCTGGCTGGGAAAAGCGTATCGCAGAGAATTTGGAAATCTCAATTTCTCTCTTTCATCCCAGCCTTTCTTTCTCTTTGAATGTAGATACCTACATTAAAAAACTAAATGTCAGCCTTTCATGCCTGAAAGGTAGACAAGGATTGAATACTTAGATGTACAGAGTTAAGTCATCTGGTAAAATGAAAAAATACATATATTCTGGATATGAGCTATTTGATCCATTACTGTAAGCTGAAGAATAGAAAGTTCTGGCTCTGGCAATGAAAGGGAGCTACCCTTTAGTCAGTAGCACATGATCCAAGAATATGTGCCCTTAAGTCATTTGTCACGATAGAAGGCTGAGCATACTTTAAACTGTCGTCTTCGGGTGCACGCTTTTGATCTTACACGCTAGCCTACCTCTCCTTTTCCTCCAGGTTAACAGTTCAAAATATCGCAAATGTCAACATGTAGTTTCTGAGGCAACAAAATGCATTCTTGGTCTACTGAAGTAAGATTTCCAAGAAAGAAAGAACAACGTATCTCCATGCGTTCTGGAAATAGTCAATGTTCAGAAACTCAAGAAGATTAATTATAGTGAGAGAATATGAAACAACTTCTAGTTTAAGATATATATGAAATTAGAATCTAAATAGAAAGGGTGGTTGAAAGGTAAGGTTAAAATTTTAAACTTTCTTTCTTTCTTCCTTTCTTTCTTTCTTTCTTTCTTCTTTCTTTCTTTCTCTTTTTTGGTGGAACCGGGGATTGAACTCAGACCCTTGTGCTTGCCAGAGAAGCGCTTATCCTACTGAGCCATCTCCCCAGCCCTCTAAATTTTAAAGTTTCTAAAAAAAAAAATTATTGTAGTAAGACAATTATTGCATTAATGCCACTCAAAATACTCCCCTTGCTGCTTCCCAAAGCCGTCCGAGCCAGAAGTCCTCATTTCTTGTTAAGAGATGTGATTAAAATTTTGTGACATGTTGCAGACAAAGACCCTTCAACACAGAAACAAGCTCCTACAAATGTGTGGTATGTCGTTGTCCATTTTATTGACCAGATATGGCCTTAAGAACTTTCTGCCTCTTCCTTCAATTCAAAATGACTATGTAAGAAAATGTTTGGAGCCACTTCAGCACATGCAGAAAAGCACTACAGCGCAACTAAAGACCCCTGTGAAAGATGACTTCCGGAATGGCTTCAGAAAACAGTTAAGTACTGAAACATCACAACAAAATGAAGAGATAAATGTTTTTGACATCAGGGGAAGCATTCAGAGGAGGTTAATGGCAGTATGTCTTTTACTCGTTTTGTTTGTTTGCTTCGTGCCTGGCCTGGCAGTGTAAGACCCTAATCCCATCACTCAGGAGGCTGAGGCAGGTGGATCACTGAATTAGCCAGAATTGGATGCCAAGCTGAGATCAAGGCCAGCCTGAACTACATAGTGAGGCCTTTCTAAAAATTTAATTAACTAATTAAATTTTCTGTATATTTTGACCTGTCTGAATGTCAAATGCTCACGAGCACATAAATAGATCTGAAACCTCATCTCTATACAATGTTTGTTGTGTTTACCGAGGCTGGTGTTGACTTCCAGCTTTTGGTCAAGAGTTTGCCTCAATGCAGAAAGGTGAATCCCAGCTAGAACATTTTTTTTCCCTCCAGGGCATGTTATAATTGAGGATGACCCGTATGACTTGGACACAAGACTGTGCGGTCGAACAAACCCCAACACATCTCCAGAATCGTTTTAGCTGCTAAGAAAAAGTGAGAGATAAATGATTCCAGTTTCTCTGGGTGAAGATGTGTGTAAACGTCATTTTAAGAGAAGGAAGCCACTGTGACAAGGAGGGACTGGGAGACCACCGGAAGTCACAGCAAAGCCACATAGAGAGGCAGGGCGGAGTGAGATTGGAGGCAAACGAGTGTGAGTGATCCTTGAAATGGAAGGAAAGATAGAAGGTGGGAGAAAAAAGAAAACAGGCCTCTGTGAGCGGAGGTTTGATTGACCTTTGTGCAGCGGGTGCTAACGTTACGCTTGTCTCTGACCCACAGAAGGAAGCGACCAGAGCTTGGAGCATTGGATTTCCGCTGCTTATGAGGACGCGAGGAAGTGCTAAGGCCCATTTTCCACTTTTACAAAACCTAAAACCTGAGCCATACACTGTGCAGAGATGAATTCTGCTTATTGTGCGTGGTGGACATTCTCACAGAAGGGATGGACTGATTAACATTTCTATCAACCTAGTAATACCTTCAGATTTCACGGCCAAATTTTGTGAGTTTTTTTTTCATTACTTATTTATTTATTTTAGAATCATGATCAAAGAACTTACTCTTATGCAAATGTGTTTTTCAGCTCTACCTTTAGCCGGGGGCCCTGTGGAGTACAGAAGGAAGACATCATTCTAGGAAAATTAATTTACGATGCTTGTTTCTCTCTGAAAGTGTCCGCAGCGGCCCTTAGATCAAATGTTCAGCTGAGAATACAGCGACGATGAACTCGCACATATCTCTAAGACGAGGTGGAAGTACATCTAGGCACCCAGCTTCGTGTCGCGCGTAAGGAAGCCTATAAGGAGCCAGTAGCGCTCTGGATTCAATCCAGCCCAACCTTGACCACGCAGCAGCGTTTACTTAATGAAGATAAAACAAAATAATACAAGGCTTATGAACGTAGGAGATGGATTCCTGAAATGTACGTGAGTGAAGGATTATGCATTACAAATGCTTCCAGGAAAAATAGAAGCCAAAAACAGCAACGTCCTATTTTTAAAACTAAATATAACCTTTAAAGTCTAGTATAGGTGGAAAATCTTGGGGAGATATTCAATTTTATGGAATGGGTGCTGCACGCAGAAAGAGGAATTGAGAACATCTCACTTTTGTTTCATCTTTATTGTTGCTTATAAATATATCACTGTGCGTATTACTTCTCTTTTGATAGATTCAGGTGAATTCCTTTTTCTCTGCGCAGGGACAATCTCATGCAAAAAGCCACTTCGGCATCTGACCACGAGGGGGAGCCCTCATTGCGCAGATCCTGGCATCGCGGGTACAGCAGGGATTGCCCAGGGATTGTCAGGAGGGGAATTTTACTTTGGGCTAATTTAAATCTGAACTTGCTTTGCTGTTGTTCTATTTTGTTAACCTTCAGTCTAAGGATTTGGCAGCTAGATATTCTTCATTGAGAGGTGTAAAGCCACTTCTTGAGTTCTGTCAAGACTAGGCGTGTTGGGGGCAAAGATGAAAATCCAGTAGCAGCTCCAGTCCCTTTCCTGTTCTCTTCAGGAAACAGGAGCACGCATAGTCAAGGAGCTTTTCTTTATTTTCCGTAAATTTCAGGAACATTCAAAATTAACTTCATGTTTACAATATTTTCTTTTCTTTTATGACGCAAAGTTTTAATGCAGGAAAATAAAAAAAAAATTAACATTGGTTGGTATATGGCATATTGTTGTCCTCAAAGTAGTTGCTCAGATAAGAATTAGGCATGCAAACTTAATCCACTAATACAAGCACTACCTGGATTTCCTGCAGCCAGGAGCAGTTCTTGGGAGAAGCGACAGCAGCGTGAGTCTCTGCTGGCAGAGACTGTGCCTTTGAGGAGTGGATTCTCACATCTTCTCCTAATACGGTTCGTTGCCTAAAGTCCACCATCTCTGGTACTCACTGTCTTGTGCTCTAGGCCTGCCTCACATGTCATAAAATAAGGAATTAGAGACACAAGGATCTGGGTCTTGTCTGTTTTTGCAAGGAGACTTTGCACAAGTTATATAACCTCTGTGAACTTCAGTAAGATGCCAAACTTTTTACGTCAGTGCTGGGAAGGTTTTGAGAATACTGGGAAAATCTTTCCCCGTAAGGTACTCTTCCAGCAAGTAGGATTCAACCAGCATTTACTGGATGCCTTCTCCATGCTGATCAACTAACTAGGTGCAAACGATTTAATGATAAATAGCACATACACATACAATATACTAAGTGCTCCAATATGGCTCTGAAGATAAAATATCACCCCCTCCAATTTAAACATATTAAGTTATGTTGACTCTGTTTTAAGTAACTGATTTTTGCAGTTTTAAATGTCTATGCCGTGTGAAACACTGATAATATTTTCCTTTTATGACAACTGCACCTAAAGAAATAAACAGTTTGCCAGGGTATGACATCTAATGCAGGAATGGCACAATCACCCATTGATATTTATGGGGAGACTTAACTATTTTTCCACAAGAACCAATGAGATTAGCCAATGAGCCTGAAACAATTACGAGCAGAAAAAATTCAATAACTTTAGTAAATTAATATAGTTACATTCTCTTAATGAATGGAATGGTTTGTTCTAGTGGTGTTTTTAAATAGGACCT
>NDGM010938281.1:0-12816 GCA_002564305.1 Octomys mimax | reverse complement strand
CGCCCCCTGGCGGGCTGAGCTGGCCACACACACACACACACACACACACAAATAAATAAATATTTTTTAAAAAAGTAAATCACAATTGCTGCATTAAAATAAGTAGTGAGAAGTGAAAAGCAGAATCTTTCATCACTAGTCTAGAAGCTGCTATAGTGACTATGACATTATTAATAGTATTTTCAGGGCCAGCCAAATAGCTCAGCAGATTAAAGCACCTGCTTATGGAGATACAGGGGCCAGGGTGAATGAGATTGGGTGTGGTGGCGTGTACCTGTAATCCCAGCACTTCGGAGGCTGTAAACAAAAGGATCACTCCGAGTCCAATCTACGCAGTGAGACCCTGTACACCCTTAACCCTGTCTTAAATACAAAAACAAAGTAACAATAGTATTTTCTAAACCTCTTTCTAAATACACTTTGAAGTACATGCATGTGCACATGAATGTGGACATTTCTCTCCAATACAAATGTAGCCATGTTGCTTTTTCATTTAATGGGCCTTGCAAAGATTTTTCCACCTGTGTACATAGATTATTTTGATGGCTGCAGAGTGTTCCATAATAGAGGCAGACTGAGACTTTCATAGCCCCCTCTTCTGTTGCCAGATATTTTGGCTGGATGTCACAGTCAAAGAATGCATTTTGAAAAGCAGTGTCAGGCTGGGGAGATAGCACAGAGGTCTAAGCACCTGCCTGGAAAGCACAAGGACCTGGACTCAATCCCCAGTACTGCATGCCATGCCAGCCCCGCCCTGATCTTGCCATGCCAGCCACTGAAACCAGGCATGGTGGAGCATGCCTGTAATCCCAGCACTGGGGAGTCTGAGACAGGAGGATCACTATGAGTCGGAGCTGCACAGTGAGACCCTGTAACAAATAAATAAATACACAATTTTTTTTAAAAATAGTGTCACTACGTGCTGGCCCATCACCACGCCTCAATAATCCCGATTTAATGTTTGCACCTGCGTGGAAGCAGCTGTGGCGTTTTCCTCTCATTGGTGCCATCTGTTGGTGCTGCATTGTGGCGCACAGAGCTACCACGCGCTCCGGGCTGGGCGTCGGCGTTCGCACATGCAGACTTCACACCTCCTCCCCATCCTCCTGTCCGAGAGCCTTTGCCTGTTCAGTGCTGGCCAGGCTCAGGGCACCCTGGTGAGGAAGAAGCAGCAGCGTCAGAGGGTGGCAGGCGGCCCCTGAGTGCCTCTGTCCTGCCAGAGCCTCGCTGAGCCTCGACTCACAGCTGACTCACCAGGAAGCAGGGCCACAGGGTGATGTTCGCAGTCACTGCACAGACTTGGGTGGCTTCCCTGTGACCAGCCGCTTAAGAAGATCAGCTTTATCTGCTCCTCACTGAATCAAAGCAGGTCACTGATTTTGGACAAATAATTTCCAAAACGAGATAGTCTTTATTCAAAACTTGCTCCAAGGGGCTAGAAAAGCCTCATGTGCCTCAAATCAGCGTCTCTCCATGTGCAGGCATGGGGAGGACTGGGGACAGCACTGTGTCTCAAGAGGCTGGCTAGGTGGCTCCCAGCCTCTGAAGCTCCTCTCCCCACCTAGAGGAAAGGACACAGGTGGACCTGGAGCCGGCACCTGCATATTGTGTCACTTCATCTGGGCTGAGGATAGGACTGGCTGATGGTTATGTGGCTCAGCAGGAAGAAGTTTAGAGAAAAATTAAAAATCTGATTTGTTAAATGCAGTTATGCCATGCTGGTTACAAAGCCCCTGGGAGGTGGAGTCTCCTGGCCTATTTCAGAGGACTGTGACCCCAGGATTCAGAGGAAGGGGAATAAATGCTATGAGGGGGATACAAAATAGGAAGCAGTTACTGGGTCCAACCTCTGATGGGCAGAGTCTCCTGCCTCCCTCCTGTGCCCCCTGCAGTGAACACTGAAGGGATGCAGGGAGTCACAATTGGATTTAGGTAGCTGTGGCCTTGTCTAGCCAGGAGACAATAGACACAATGAGGTGTCTCCTGCAGGTAGAGAGACAAAGAAGATAAAAAGCAGCCACTCCCCTGGGATGCTGCGGTAGGAAGATGTCCCTGGAGGCCCCTATGGGGAGCAGGCAGACCTGTCCTGTGGCCCTCCCGCTGGTGGCAGATGAGGAAAGTTCAGGCACCTGGAGTATGGTAATAACTTCAGGCACAACTTGTTCTCCATCATGTCCGAGCTCTCTGGCAGCACTGAACAGATACACTGTGGTAAACCAGAGCCAGGAGGAGGACAGGATTGATGGAGGAAGAGACGGCCAGGTTCTTAGGCTCCAGGGATCCCTAGATCTCCTCATTGTGTTCTGCTCTCCAGCTGTCCTGCTGCTTCTGGGAAAAGCCCAGAGCCCGCCAAGCCCTTTTTCTCACTCACTCTCCTCATTCTGAAATCAACCTGCAACTTGAGATGTTAGTGACCTATGGCTATCCCAACAAATTGTCACAAACTTGGAAGCTAAACTGGCAGAAATTTGGTCTCCTGAGTTCTAGAAACCAGAGGCCCAAACCCAAGGGATGGATGGTGCTGGTTCCTTCAGGAAGAATCCATCCTATACCCCTGCCCTGGCCAGAAGTCCTGGCAGTCTTTGCTTTACAGCTACACCACCCCTATCTCTGCCTCTGTCTTCACATGGCCTTAGCCTCGGTATCTCTCTGTGGACCAAATCTCCTTTCTTCTCTGAAAAGGACACCAGTCATTGTGCTGAGGATCCACCCTAAATTCAGGATGATCTCATCTTCAGATCCTTAATTACATCTGCTAAATCCTCTTTCCAAATGAGGTCACAGGAATGGGAGCTCCAGTTTGGATATATTTTAGGAGGAGTGCAGGTCAGCTAGCTACACTTGAGTGTGATGATTGTACGCATGGATTGCAAACATGTGTGTTACACTAAAAATTGTAATTTACACTTCTTAGTTTTGAAAGTGCATTTTAATTATCACATTGAGAACCACAGCCAGATATCTCCATGGACACTTGTGTCAGGCAATTTTGGAACTTTATGTTGGGAATGTCAATGAAAGCAGAGATCCTGGCCTAGAAGCTGTGCACACCAAAGGGGATGAGACCTCCTCTTCTAATCATGAGTTTCTGAGACTTCCAATTAAAAGACAGGGCAAGAAAAGACAGCTCTTGGTACAAGAGGCCTGTAGGCGTGCTTCCAAGCATCCAGCTTGTTCCTAAGGTGGCTTTAAGGAATTCCATCATGAACATCCCAGAAAGCACTCTGAGACAGAACTTCTGCGGTCATAGACTCCCAAAGGCTTCGCTGCAGTTTATCTGAGGATCTACAGCTGTCTTCAGCTCACCTGTCCCAGGTAATGGCTCTGCGGTAAGAGTAGAGCAGGTCTGTCCACTGACCTGGCTGAAGGTCATCTGTGAACATGAACTGCACTGGAGTGTGGAAAAATAAGAGCCCAAACCACGGGGTCATTCAGAAGGCGCGTCCTCCAGAGTCTTCATCTCACATTTCTTCTTTCTTTCTCTCCTCTTTCCTGCCCTCTCTCCTCCCCCCACCCATTCTGGTCTTTGCTGGGTACCTACCATGACCCCGCTATGGCAATGAGAATAAAACTGTGAACAAGATTCAGGGAGTGTACAAAAGAAGCTCACAGGACCCTAGTGGCCAGACCAAAAGAATAAGAGATTTTAGACTACTCACATGATTGTAAGCTAGAGAGTATACTAATGACAAGAACTGCCACACACAGGCACGCCTCCCACATGGCAGGTGCTACCTGAGGCCTTACAAAACTCTTGTTTTATAGATGAAGCAACCGAGGCCCTGGATGAGTAAGATTCCCAGCTGATTAAGTACAAACTGTATACATATATGCTAGATTCTAAGGGGCATCCTTCCCAGGTGTAATCTCACACACACACACACACACACACACCGTAATCCCAGCATCCTCAGAGGCTGAGGCATGTGGATACAGCAAGTTTGAGCCTAGCCTGGGCAATGTAGTATCTTAGTGAGCCCCTTGATCAAAAAGAAGAATTAAAAGAAGATGTAAAAAGCATTTGGGATGTAGCTTTACAAAGGCATGGAGTTCAAACCCCAGTACTGAAGAGAAAATAGAAAAAAAAAACAAATTTTTTTTTTAAATTCCATCCTTTAACTCTGGGCTCTGGTCCAGCTGGGCCAACAAGACATTTGTCATTGTTCTGTGGGATGAAAAATACAGCCTTATCTTCTATAAAGTAGGGCCTGATAGTATTGACTGGGCACGGAGCCAGAGCGGGACACTGATCTCCCTATCTGGCCTTCACCTTTATCCTGCTCTTGTCGTCGGGCCAGTGGACTTTTATGTGGGTGGACAGATTTATCTTTCCACCCTCTTTGATTTTTCACTGACCCTTCTGGCATCTGTTTGCTCTTCTAAGGGTGATTTCAGGGCAAGGCCTGGCCCACGTCCTGCAGGTCCCTCCCAACACTGAGCTCCATCCCTGGGCTGAGCAGCAGCTGCTTCCAGCAGGGGGACCACACTCCATAAGTCAGAGCGGGGCTGAGGGTGACACACATTCATCACGGTGCAGAAGGCTGCCATTGATCCACCGTTGTAATTGAATCTCACAGATAGGTGGCTGCTTCAATTAACAAACCAGCGCGGCTTTCATCAGAAAACATCTGACAGCGAGTATTTGTTCATTGTCTCCTTCAGCTGTCCCAGCTTCAGGTGGAAAAACAATGCTGAATGACATGAGATACTGTAGGGAGTCTCAGCTGACTTGTCTGACGAGTGTCATATTTTAGAGAAAATGGCCCAACTGAATAGCACCATGAAGTAATTGTGAAATATCCTTCAAAGTGTTGACAGTAAGAATATGCATATTGTTTTTTTTTTAAAATGTGTGCAGTTCCTGGGTGCAAAATGAACACAAGGACATTCATTCTCATGGATGAGCTCGCCTGGGAGGAATAAAGATCTCCACTCGAGCTCCTCAGTGACTGGCGAAACAGGACATCGATTTCCTTGCTGATGAACGTCTCAAAAAATTAAGACTCAGCAATGAGTGAGCTGGGTCCTTCGGGGCAGCAGAAGTGCTGTGCTTGGACATAGTCATCCGATGGCCGCAGCTCAGGTCGAGCTCACTGATACGAGCCATTTTTGCTGATTTTTAAAATTTCTTCTGATGTGATTTGTGTTCCTGCATAACAGTAATTTATGCCACTGATGTGTGGAGCCTGGGGTGTGGCGGAAGTGCTCGGTTCTAGGGAGGTGGCCAGGAAACCTCTGGTGGGAGTGAGAGGCCATTCAGAACACTGGGCTATCACTCACCACTCCAGTGCTCTCTGTCTCCACAATGCTGACCCCAATGCTACAGCCCCTGAGCCCCTTTCAGGGCTTTGTGACAATGGATACAAAGTGACAATCCTCAGTAGATGTTTTCTCCAATTCTCAACACATTCCCCCATTCGTCCCCCTTCCTCCCAAGGGAGGAAATCTGGGATCCGCTGGGACCCTCCCACCTCCACTAAGGACAGCCCCAAGGGAACAGACACAAAGACAATTGTCCCAGCCTGGCTTTTCCCACAAAGGCCTTGGGCCTTTCAGGGAGTGCTTCCCTCAGCTTCCTCCGTAGCCCAATGCCACACATCCAGGAACCATGACGCTGCCATGCTGTGGAGATTTCTTTCCTTATAGTCCTGCAGTCATGAAATCTGAATCAGGCATGGTCAAAGCTGGCTTCTCCCAAGGCCCCTCTCCTGGGCTTTCAGAGGGCTGTGTCCTCCTGTGGCGCCCTCTTACTAACCTCCTCCTATAAGAACAAGTCCTTTAGGGTCAGGGCCCCTCTTACTGACCATATCTTACCTCAGTCACCTCTTAAATTGCACTCTGCCCACATACATCCTTTTCCAAGATCCTATGGGTTGGGCTTCAACCTACAAAATTCAGCTCTTGCTCTTTATCTAGAGTCCTGTTCTGTGGCCCTTGGCTCTGCAGCCTCCTCAGCTCTGACTGCGCCACACCAACCACTTATCAACTGCTAATTGCATGGCTGGGATCCCACAGGTGCCCACACACATATGAGCACCCATGCATGTGCACACACACAGAGACACATGCATGTATGTGCATGGCGCTTTGGTAGGATACCATGAGGCAGACTCCAAGGAGGTCCTTGAAAGAGGAGTTGGGGAGCCCAACTCATGCCCTCCATGGAGCTGGTTTGTCCATCCTCATAAGAGGAAAAGAATTTCAGGACACACCCGAGACAGGGCCTGGCAGATTGATTAAGTAGAATGGGAATAGGGCACATTCAGAGAGGAATAAACTGTGGGTGCTCAAGAAAGACTCAGCAAGTCCCTGAGTCTGGGCTTGGAGCCATGGGCTGGGGCTTGAGATATCCTTTCAGATGGGTGATCTCTAAGATTCTTTAAGGATGCTTTGCCTGAAAACATTCTTGGAACCCTTTGAGCCTGCTTCCTTGGTGTAAGGTCAGGCTGCTGCCCTTTACCTTATCAACTAGGTTCATTTCTGGGCTTAGAGTAGCTTTAAAGGATTAGGGTGCGGTGATTCTGCAAGGGGGAAAAACAAGCCTGGTCACTACAGCTATGGGGCAGAGGCATGGGTAATCCTGGATAAATTCGATCACAAATTGGACAACTTGTATCCTACCTCAGAAATACTGATGTGGGGGTCCAGGCTGCTGTGACCCCCTTTGCAGGACTCCCCATGCCCAGTCCCTCTAGCCCAGCCCTCCCTCCTCCGGAGCCTGAAGACATTGCTCGGGGTCCCCACCAGACATCCACTCTTGGCTGCAAACGGTCTGCTGAGACAAGGTGCTTCGTGACTTTTTTAATTTGTCTGTTGCACAGACATGCACAAGACCCTGAGTGGGTGCCAGGCACTGAGGTATCTAAGGGATGGGACAATGAAGTCCCAGGGATCCTGCTACCAGCAAGCCACCCTTCAAGTACTGGTGGTGCCCAGGCCAGGTACTTCTCATATGGCCAATGTAAATACACATTGATGTAAAGAAACCTGAGATTCTGGAGTTGTCAGTGAGCCTGGACCAGGAGCATCAGTGTGTATGTCCTGCCCAAAGCCTTCCTCTTCCCTCAGCACAGAGAAGAGGCCTGCCAGAAATCACTCCAGCCTGCAGGCCCCAGCACCCTGGTCTGTCTCCTTAACAGTGGGGAGAGTTGGTGCATCCATCCCCCAGCTGCAGCTGGGGGTGTCCCCTGGCTCCAGAATCCCTAGGGCTGGGGTCAAAGCTCTGGTAGCTTCCAGAAACAATAGGTAATGCTTAGATCTGCTTTGCACCCCCCAGCCTGTGAGGGCAGGGGCAGGGCCTGCACTGTTTGCCCTGTCCACATTTATGGCTTTATTCCTGCGGGGTGGAGCCTGCCCCAACTCTGCTCCCTGACCTGCTGCTAGCCCACAGCCCCAGTCGTGCATGCGCCACAGATTCTGCGAGCCGCCCATCACCACGGTGGCTGCTTCTGTGCTCCTGCTGCTCAGGGCTTGCTTCCCCAGAAAAGTCAGAGCCAGTTGAGGCCACCAACTGCTGCAGCCATGGTAAGAGGCCCATGGTGTGGTCAGGCCAGGCCGTGAGCCGGGTGTGGGGGGCCAGTGTGGGGCCATAGGGAAAGTGTGGGCCTCTTGATGTGGGCTTAAGGCTTGGGGGAGGTGTGAGATGTGTGGGACAGGATGGCCTGGGCTGGACCTCATGCCTTCGTGGGGGAGCTCTCTGTGCCTCAGTTTTGGCTGCTGAGAATGGGAAAATCACTTATGTCATGCCATTGTTGTGAGGCCTAAATAGGGTAGACACAGAGGGGCCATTTGCTGATGGGTGGGAGCCTCATCTCCGGCACTCCATGTGTGGACCAGAACCAGCACTGGCCTGCTGGCTCCGACCTGGCCCATCCCTGCTGGATGGGCTTGGAGGGAAAGCTGAGCACTGGCCAGTCCTTCTTGGGCCACCATGGCCAATTCATGACGCCCTCTCCTGGTCACCCTACTCAGTTACAGCGCCCCTGTCCACAGCAGGGGCCCCCAGAGCAGGGACCTCAAGTCTGTCCAGGTCTTGGCCTCCATCCTTGACCTCATCTGTCTCCATGTCTTCTGCCCACTGAGCAGGAGACATCAAGGGAGATGAGAACAGGAGGCCCTGGATGTGGGCACTTGGCTCTAGACCCTCTCATGATGAGTGATCTTCCTGTTGCCCTGACCCACCGTGGAATAGGGCAAAGAAGCCCAAGGCTCAGTGTGGTAGCCTCAGCCTCTCTCTCTGAAAAAGGGTAGGGTGGGTGTGGCAGGACAGGGCCTGGAATGAGGACAGCAGCCCGAAGCTGCCTGTGTACAAGCTGAGGCCTGGCTGCTTTTCCTGCACAGGTCCATGGGCAAAAAGGGTTCCAGTTCCAAAACTGGGCAAGAACCTATGGCTGCTGCCCCGAGATGTACTATCAGCCGGCTTCGGTAGAGGAGGTCCGAGAGGTGAGTGTCAGCTACAGGACACCCAGGGACTGCCCTGGCTCCAGGAGGAGGTTGGAGATAGGACCCTAGCCTGGATTCTGTTCATAGCTCAGAACTGCTACCTGGATTCAGCTCCGTGATTCAGATCAGTGTTGTCCACCTGCAGCTGCTACAACTTCCCATATTCACTCCAGTCTGCCATCCTGGGCCAGCAACTGCCACCTGTGCACGCGCACACACACGAACACCACATGTGCACATGCACATGAGTGGGTTTTACCCTCAGGTCCCTGGAAGGCTTTGCATTGGTGAAGACTGTGGCAAAGGCTGTGACTGGGTTTGCATTTGAAAGTCTAGAGCTGCGGCGAGGTGGGTAAGCCAGAGCCACGCACGCAGCACAGTAGGAGATTCCTTGGTCTTCTGTACTGGCCCACTTTCAAGCCCACCTCTCTCGGGCTCTTTCCCGGGAGGCCTGGTGCCTCCATGAGCCACCAGAGCCCCGTGCAGCTAGGCCGGGCCCCTGTACGTGCTCTGGCCACCTGGGAAAAGGCTTGACTCAGGTTATCCGCTCACAGGTGCTGGCCCTGGCCAGGCAGCAGAACAAGCGCGTGAAGGTGGTGGGCGGAGGCCACTCCCCCTCGGACATCGCCTGCACCGAGGGCTTCATGATCCACATGGGCAAGATGAACCGGGTCCTCCAGGTACTGCACTCTGCCGCCTGCCCTGGAGCCCCAGAGCGGCACCCTCCGCGGTGGCCTGACCCTCAGCACCTGTACCCGAGCCCTGCCCACACTTGCTCACACCTCCAGTAGCCCCCTCCTCCAGAGCCTCCTCTCCGCCATCTCCCCAACCCTGCTGTGTACAACGGAAGTGGTGAATCAGGCCCTCCAAAGGTAGACTCACAGTGACACAGCTAGATGTGAGCCGAGTGGCGCTTGGCCAGCTTTACAGATGGAGAAAGGTAGGGTCAGAGAGTCAGTAACTTGCCTGGCGTCACACAGCCAAAGAGCAGCCAAGCCAACGCCAGAGCTATGCAGGGAAGGGATGCAGTCCGTGCAATTCAGCAAGCGCAAGATGCCGCGGCGACCCAGAGCCCAGGACAGATGCACCTCATGTCAGGTCTCCCGGCTCTTCTGGGGCACTGCACTGAGCCGTCTTTTCCCAAATGTGCACCCTCCCCCAGGGCACGACCAAGGGTCTGGGTTTCTCTCTGTGATTTCCTTCACAGGCCGACCGTGTTCACCTCTTAGAGAACATCAGTCACGGCCCTGATCACATCTGGTTGCTAATTAGCATGGCTGGGCTCCGCGATTGATTTTCCCGAGCTCTGCGCTCAGGGTCCCTGGGTGAGCTACGCTCTGCAGGCAGGCAGGTGTGGTTCTCGGCTCACTTCTGCCACTGCTGTTTGTGTAACTTTGAGCAAGTGACCTCCAGGCCCCGATCCTGCTCTGACCCTGTGAAGGGCAGAGACTTCCTGCAGCCCAGGGTTGCTCCTACCACCTCAGGAAGCAGCACCCTGTCCCCACAGCAGTCATCAGACCGATGTCCCACGTCTGTCCTTCCCCTCCCAAGTTTTGCTCTTTGCCCAGGGCTTCCCAGGGGAGAAATAGAGATGGGAGCTTCGAGGGAGGAGGCCCTCTCCAGCCAGGCCCTCAGCACAGCCACAGGAAGGAGCCTCACAGAGCGCCCCACCAGCCCAATGCAAAGGGAGGGAGGTACAAGCATTAGGGCTGGGCAGTGCCCTGGCTCCTCCCAGCCTGCGCTGGTCTCCTGCAGGTGGACAAGGAGAAGAAGCAGGTGACGGTAGAGGCTGGCATCCTACTGGCTGAGCTGCACCCGCAGCTGGACAGGCATGGCCTGGCCCTGTCCAAGTAAGAGACCCCACCCCTGGGGAGCACTTCTTAGGATACACCCATGTCTCTAGGCCCTGCAGCCCTCCGCAGGAGCCTGTCTCCTCTTCCACACAGGTTTGGGGCTCTTGAGTGGAAATAGAAAGAAAAGGACCAAAGTTGAGATAAGTGATAAATAAATCTTGGACATGGCTGAGACTTTCATGGATTACGTCTTTCCAACAACAACAAGAAAAAAAAATGCAATAAATAGGGAGCAAAGCAAAACACAAAAGCACACAAATTAAGTACAGAGAGGAACAGAAGAACACGACGAGGCCCAGGGCCCCTGGCAGATCTCTCTAGGGAGAGGTGGTGAGGGGGAGCCCTCACCTCAGGGACCGGGACCAGAAGAAAGAGAAGAGTGCTTTTGTGTTTTGTTCTTCCATCACCAGGTGTAGGATGAAGGAATTTCCACTGATGCAAAAGTCAAATGCAGCTAAAGGAATGAATCTCTAATGCTAATCTCCAGCTGTTGGAAAGAGGTGACAGGTGTTGTAAACCCTGGTTCAGCAATGACATTATAGCTAGAAAGGGAAGCCTGCGATTGGTCTTCAAGGGCAGGTGGTCTGCTCACCTCAGCTGTCTTACCACAGGCTTGAGCTATCTATCCCACAATGCTTTGCAGTCTGGAAACCACCTGTTTCTACCTTTCTTTCTAAGAGTCATGGAGCTCAGATACTTAGAGTATCCTTCCTGTGTAGGCTGGAGTCAAGGCCTGGAAAGACAGACAGACAAATAAAACCCAGACCCCACTGGGAAGTCCCCACAGGGGACGACAGACACAGAAACTGACCAGCATGGCACAAGTAGTAGGCTTTTCATCAAACAAGGGTGCAGGGTGCCCCAGGTTCAGCCATGGCAGATGGAAGTACACAAGGGGATAGGAATCAGGAAGGGAGGGAGACTCCAAGCAGATGGAGTGGCAAGAGCCAAAGCCCAAGTGGGAACAGAGAGCGGTGGCAGGGAGGAAGTATTTCTTATTAACTGCAGACTCGGGCTTTGGACCCTGAAGCTCTGTCCCTGTGCAGGACTATGATGTCTCTGTCCTGCCTGCAGGACAGGAACCACAACCCCATTAGCAGATGGGGAAACTGAGGGTGAGGCGGAGGGGCCACCCAAAGTCATACCGTTTGGTGCTGTGTGGGTGCCGGATGAAGTGGGCACCAGGGCCATGCCTAGGAGGGGGCAGAGATCCAGGAAGGCTTGGGTGTGAATCCTGCTTTGACCTCAAAGTGACCGCAGGTGAATTCTTGGGTCCCTTGGGCAGAGTCCTGTCTGAAAGATGGGACTGTAGGTTGGAGCCCAGGAGGCCTCTTGTTAAGTCACCAGTGAGCACCCACTCCATCCTTCTCAGACTTGGACCTCACCCTTGCCTTCACTGTCATTCCTACCCTCTCTTCTTTCTTCTGGTCCCTGTCCCTGAGGTGAGGGCTCCCTCTCACCACCTCTCCCAGACTGTCCTGAGCACACTTCATTCCCCTCTGCAGCTGCCTTGTACTTCACAGCTAGAAAGGCAGCATTATGCTGGATTAACCATCCCCATTTGCAGGCATTTGGGTGATTACAAATAACGCAGTGGTGAACATCTTCATCAAAGTCACTGCACATGCACTGGAGTATCACTGAGGGCAGAATTTCTATGATGCTCTTTTTCTTTAGGGGAGCAGGACTAGAGGTTGATCCCAGGGCCTTCACACTGATCTGTGTAAAAAAAATTTTTTTTTAATTTTGAGACAGAGTCTCATTAAGTCACTAGGTTACCCAGGCTGAGTTCAAACTTGTAACCCTCCTGCCTCAGCCTTCCAGAGTCCACAGAGAGGTGTGCACCTCCACTATGGCTAGCTTATGATTCCTTTTTAACATTCTAGAATTTGCATAAGGGACAGAAATCACTCACTATCCCAATTACTAGAGGCAGACAGGAAAAAGAGGACGGGGTAGACGTTGCTTGCTGTCTGTGGTGGCTCCCAGGTCTCCACATCTGTCCCTAGCAAGTGGTGAGGCCAGATTTTCTGCTTGTTACCAAACAAACACCAAGCAGTACACACTTTGGCATCTTCCACTGCCCTGACGGACCAGGAGCAGGACAGGCCCCACCCTCACTCTCCACCCGGGAGACTGGGCCAGCCACTTCTACAGGGAAATGTGGGTGCTGGGATTTCAGGGAGCCCTCTGGGGTGCCCCTGTGAGCATCTGTGATCTGTGCCCTTCTCCCTTAAGCTGAGGCAATGATGTCTCCAAGAAGGCAGGCTGGGAATGCCTGATCAGCTGCTGTCAGTCATGCACCCTGAGATCCGGACGTGTCTGTCTGACACACCCCCCCACACACACACACACTCCTCCTTTCAGGGTCAGGCCCCTGTGCACACACAGCCTGCTGGTCTCGGGTTGAGGGACTGGGGTTGGTACCTTGATGGAAGCATCAAGCATGGTGTCTCTTTCTCTGTCTCTCTGTCTCTCTCTGTCTCTCTCTGTCTCTCTGTCTCTCTCTGTCTCTCTCTCT
>NDGM010938277.1:0-12774 GCA_002564305.1 Octomys mimax | reverse complement strand
AAAAAAAAAAAAAAAAAAAAAAAAAGAATTACTTGTGGCCAAATACATTACAGGCTCTAGGTGTACCACATGTTAGATTTCAGTTAACTTCCTTTCCAAGTTTGAGAGAAACATCAGCTCTCCCTAGATTCTTGTCATTTGGTTTGGGCTCCATAAAGCTTTCTTTTTTGGTTCTACTTGTCCCCTGAGAATAAAAATAGCTTTCCTGTGTCTACTTAGTGCTCACTTATAAGCCAGGGAGTTAAGAATAACACATTCCTGGGTAAATGGGAAGTTCAACAAGTGTATTCACAATACAACAGATATGCACATAAGATATGAGCCAGAGAGTGAAGCTTTTGAGCAATGTCATAAATAAGCATTTTTCTTCAATATTCCTTACTTAAGAAAGGGAAGTTGTAACATAAAGACAAATTTCTTAGGTCTACCAGGATGCCCAGGATTTAAAGGAGATGGAAAGAAACATAGGTTGTACTTGTGTCTGGCCGGGGCACTAATCAACCTATTTCTTATGACAACTCAACAAATTTCCTTGCTCTGTCATAGATAATCACCAGGTCTCAGGTGCAAAGGCAGATTTCAAAATCTGGAGTGTTTTTGAAAGGACAAAGTGTCAAATCTATAATATCATCAAACTAGTACTATGCTTCATTCTTGGAGCTTGATTTGTATTTTTTATATGTTGCTTTATGTTTTTTTTTATTTTAAGAGTAATAAAAAATAGGTAAGACATTAAAAACAATACATGGTTTCAAAAGAAAAACCAAGATAATAGGCATTCAGCAGTGGCTGTTCTATTGCACATTGTTGTCTTCACTGTAGTTGCTCAGATTACCAGGTATAAGGCATGTGCAATTGGTCAAAATAAGAATTTCAAACATTAACTGCTACCTTCAAAACCCAATAGTAGTAGTACTATCATCTTAGCTACTCTGTGTGTATACATACATGATTTTCCTCTTTGAATCAACATCAGCAACTATATTACTAAAGACCTCTGCAAAGTTAAAAAGATCCTATGCCATGGCAGATAAAAGTGGAATATTTTCCTTGTGTATATTTAACTGCATTTAAATTTAACTATAGATTTAAAGTATTTAAACTTGTTAATTTTCTTTTTGGAAAGTGATCAAATATTCTTCTGAACTTAGAAATACTCTTTTAAATGATAGGGCTATTAAAAATTCTCGAGTATTATATATGTTCATTATTTGAGGCTTCAAATATATTACTCTCAATGTATCATTAGATTGTCAAATCTCTGAATTATTTGAGTTGCTTAAATGTAGGTTTTATTTGAAGAATCATTTAGCCTATCATCGTGAATGCCCATAAATGCAGTATTCTCTTTGGGTCATGTTCTTCCTTTCAATTCATGTAACTTTTAAATGTTTGAGCCTACAATTTGTGACGTTTATTATATCTTAGCCTTTGTAACATTCAGATAGGTGCTTATGAAGGTGTGGAAACCAGCCCACCCCACAAGGCAGAGTGGTTTACAAAGAGAAAATTTTGCTCCTATTTAGGATGCTCTTGCACTGTGGCCGTTGGGTTCTCCATTTGTCCCTTTCCCACCCAGACTTAGAATATGCACAAGAGGACCCTTTAAACTATTACACATCCTTTGAGGAAGAGAGGGACTCATACACTGACTTGACTCAAAAGAACAAAAATAATAATAGCAACATTTGTTTCTACCTAAAAGTGACACATTGCATTTCTTCTCGCTTTCTAATTGCCAGAACAAGGTATGAAAAGAGCCCTCATGTCAAAGGGTTAAAGCAGTGCAAGTGTATTGTTTCCTGCACCAGGGGGACTTGGGAGCACCAGAGAAGAGTGATAAAGACCCACATAATCCTGAAATAACTAGTTCACTTACTTCCTGTACACAAAGTGTGCTCATCCCCTTTCCAAGTGAGACCACCTAAAATTGCCCTCCAGCCTGGGCATCAGCTCAATGTGAAGGACTTCTGGGGCTAAAATGATCATGACGTCTTTGCCTCAGGAAGTGATACACAATTGTTAATGTGTCAAAAACCAGACGTGCTTCCCACACACTCAGGAGCCATAGCGACACAAAGACAATAACTGCAATAAGTTATTGTGTTCAGACCAAAGACAAAAGGAAGACACACAACACACATGTGATTGCAGCAATGTTGTGTTTTCATAACTCAGATACTGTGAGGGTTACCTTTGATTAGACACTGCTTATCTTCCTGGGTGTAACCCCCATGTCTTTTGTTCTCTGTGGTCCTTGGTTCTGTCCCATTGCCCTCTTTCTCTGTGCCCCTGGGAACATGCCCTCTCTGTGCATCACAGAGTCCTCGTAGTTCATATGTTGGCCACAGACACTGGGTGGTTATGGATCATTTAAAATTTAATCCATCCCTTTTGGCTTGGCGTGGGGCCCACGCAGCATGCAGTAGTGAGGATCAAACCCAGGTCCTTGTGCTTTCCAGGCAGGTGCTTAGACCACCGAGCTATATCCCCAGCCCATAATCAGTCCCTTTTAATACAAGTTAATGGTTTTTTTGTATCCCAACTGCCTAAGCAGTTGGCTTTCCATGTATTTGATACCAAGTCCATTTTCTAATAGTCTTGAGATGTAGTTTTCATATCCCTTATCTGTCTTTCTCACATGCTCTTCTCACTGCTTGCTGTGATGCACTCACCGAGCATTGGTAGAAGAACAACAAAAAGTGTAAAAGACCAATGTCTCCCTTTCTGAGGGAGGTTTCTCAGTTGAATGAATTAAAGGGCCATCATATCCTTAGTGAGACTTTTAAATTTTAAAGAGAAGAAAAATAAACAATAAAAATAATAGTACATAATTTCCAAACAAGACTATAGGAGAGTAACAATATTCAGTACACTCTACATTGTTGTCTTCAAAGTAGTTGCTCATAATATAAGATATAGGTGTGAAAAACCAGTCAAAAAATATAGGCATATACCACTCCTTTCAGTGAGCTTGTATGTGTATGAGTATGTACATATTTTCTTCCTTTCCCCTTCCTTCTTTTCTCATTTTCCTTATTCCAGTTTCTCTCTCTTTTTTAAAGCATTTTCTTCCCATTTCACAATATTTATTGTTCAGTTTGTGTCTTATTTACTCTTTCAGCTTCTTATGCTAGGAAGACAATACAATTATTACACATGCAAGACTCATTTATTTCACTTATAAATGTGGACTCAAGTCACATTTATGTCCTTATAAATGTCTCAAGTTTCTCCTTTTTCATAGCTGAGTAATACTGCATTGTATAAAAATACCACATCTTTTTTATCCATTCTTCTGTTGAAGGGCATTTAGGTTATTTCCAAGTTTTTGCTATGACAAATGGTGCTTCTATACACATAGATGTACATATATCACTTTAGTATGATATATTTAATTTTTCTGGGAAAATATCTAGAAGGGAGATACCTGGGTTAAGTGGAACCTTTATAGTTTTTTGAGGAATTTCCAAACTGATTTCCAAAGTGGTTGCACCAGTTTACATTGCCACCAACAGCAAAGAAGGATTCTTTTTTCCTGACAGCCTCAGCAGCATTTGTTATTGGTTGATTTCTTGATAATAGCCATTCTTTCTGGTGTGAGATAAAATCTTGGTGTTGTTTTAATTTGCATCTCATGGATGATCAATGATGCTGAACATTTTTTTCATGCATTTATTTACCATTTGTATTTCTTTATCTGAGAAGTGTGTGTTCATCTCACATGTGCAGTTTTAGATTGGGTCTTTGAATGGGGGGGCTGGTTAATATTTTAAAATTCTTTTATGTTCTACAGAGAAGTCTTTTGTCTGATGAACAGTTAACCAAAATGCTTTCTCACTGTGGGTTGTCTTTTTCCTATATTGGTTGTAGGGAAGTACAAAAGCTTTTATAGGGTGAGATCCTAGTTGGTGATTTTTTTTATCATCCTAAATGAGCTTTAACTTTTAAACATTTTATTTCACCATATTTATGTGTGTATGTGTGTTTATTTTTTAAGGAGAATAAAAAGTAGTAAAAAAAATAACATTAGAAATGGTACAGGGTTTCATTAGGCAAAAAACAGGAATTCAACAATGGTCGCTATATCGCATATTGTCTTCAAATTAGTTGTGTACATTACCAGATATAAGCATGCAAAGTTAATCAAAAAAGTTATAAAAATTGAAAAGGAGAAAAATACTTAAACATTAACTGCTCCTTGAGATTCCTCAAAAAACTAAGATTAGAGATTGCTTTCAACCCAACTATTCTCCTCCCTGGTATTTTTGCACAACTGAAAAATCATACCACAGTGACAATATATGTGCACCCATGTTTATAGCAGTCAAATATTCATAGGTAAATCTTGGAAACAACCCAAATGCCCATCAACCAAGAAAAGAATAAAAGTGATGTGGTATTCTTACACAATGGAGTGTCACAGCTATAGAAAGGATAAACTCAAGTCTTTTATACGTAAATGGATGCAACTAGAGAGCACATACATAAGTGAAATAAATCAGACAAGCATGTTTAAACATGGCATTGTCTCACTAGTGTAAGAACTTGAAAGAGTAAATAAAATCTGTACGGTACAACTAATATTGTGAAAGGGAAAGAATATGTTCAAAGGGAAGGAACAACCGGGAAGAGGAAAAGCACAAAAGAAAGAATGAAAGAAAAATGTATCTATGTACATATACAGGATAGTTTGAATAATTTTACTGTAGATTTGTTAATTATTTTAAGTATTTTCCGTGCAGTTTCGATTTTGTTTATAAAATCTTTGCCTATCCCTGTCTTCAAGATTTCTACCTGCTTTCTCTTCCAGTAAATTTAGTGTTTCTGTTTTAATATTTAGATGTTTGATCCATTTTGATTTTAGTGTATGGTGATAGACCTGGGTCTAGCTTTACTTTTCCTGTACCATTTATTAAAAGGGTCTCTTTCTTCCACTGATTATATTTGGTCCTTTTGTCAATGATAGGGTGACTGAGTGAGACATTTAACACAGTGACTTTTAACAATTGGTGTGATGTGGAGATTTTAAAATAACCTTTGTGGTTTTGGCTGCACTTGATATCTGTATGATATGATTTCTTAGGTTTACCTCTTACTATTAAGACATAAAAAAGTGGCTGCTTCCTGTCATTAATGTTCTGTAATTGATAGTCTCTCTGGTGATTCACTTTATAGAAATTTGCCATTTGCTTTCTAGTCCCCTTCTTTCCTTTCTTTCTTCAAAAGTCCATTTCAAATGTGATAAACCAAATTTTCAAGTTGTAGCTACAAATGTGTAATGTGTCTAATCTGCTGCCTTTACTAGTGCAGTTTTGGAATAGATTGCTAAGGTTTTCACCACAACAGTGAACTGGTTATCATTATTTTTCTGACCTTCAGTACTAGCTTCTTTGTCACTCACTAGCTAGAACATATTGCACAATACTTTGGAGCTTTGTTATGACAGTTTCACTTCTCTGTATGTGTTAAAATAACTAAGTGAGGCTGTAGTAAGAAGCCATCTAAAAAATCTCAGGATTTTAAAACAACAAAAGTTCATTTTGGTTTGAAACAGGGTCTCACTAGGTAATGCAGGCTGAACTTGAACTTGTGTAGCTCAGGCTGGCCTTAGACTCACAGTGATCCTCCTGCCTCAGCCTCCCAAATTCTGAGATTACCACCACACTTGTCCAAAAGTTCATCTCATACTCATTCTGCACACTTATCTTGGGCCATTAGGAGGCTACGCCCCACTTGCTTATCAACCAGAGTTGAGCATATGGAGGCTTCACTTTTGCCATATCACTAGTCCTCAGGAAAGTGGGAAGGCTATGTAGTGAATCAAGGATTAGGTTTTAAAACATCTGCCCATATGTTACAGATTTTCAAAACAGGAATAAGTAATTAGCAACGGTTGGGTTGTTATATTTTGTCACCAAATCTATTATTCAGATTAACAGATGTTGTGTGTTCCCCTGCTTCTGTCTTTTTTTTCCTATTTGTTTTTGCTTTTGTTTGGCTCTTCAAAATAAAATAATTTAAAAAGAATAAAATATCTCCCCATATCATTTGCCAAGTAAAGTCACTATCTAGTTCCACATGTGTAGGGATATTAGAAGTCTTTCCTAAGCACTCCAAAATACTTGCATTCTATACTTTCTTTTACAATTGCTGAGCACTTGAATAAATTTTCCTCCTTCTTAGACTGTCCTTTCCTCTTTTCAGCCTTGTGAAGTCTGAATTAAACATATAGTTCACATTTCCCATATGTTCTGAAAAGCCCTTAACTGCAATACTTAAGACTAAAGCATCCTCTGCTGTTGTTAGGGAAAGTGGCCCCAGCCTTCTTGTTATGTTTTCATCTAATTTCTCCACTAGACTTTAGACTCTTGGAGGATGTGGGTTTATTAATTTCTCAATGCCAAGCACTTACAGGTGGCATGCATGTAAAATATTCTAAAAAAACTATTACAGGGTAAATTTGTTTTTGAGAAATTGATTATAGAATGCACAGTTTCTTTTTTCTTTAGATTAAGATTTTAATTACACATTTTGATATAATAGGATTTGAATTTTAATGAGGTACTTTTCTCTTATAATTATTTTTGTTTGGAATTTTTTTTTTCTTTTCTTTCATCTCACCTTTCATTATCATAGTCTAGGCTTCCAAAACAACAGAGTCAACAGCTTCTTGGCTAATGTGTTCAGTTTTGTTGCTTCTCGTCCATTCTATATCCAGGTTTATTTCTCATCACAAAGAACTTATTTTGCCCACACCGTGCCCAAAAACTCACAGCGACTTCCTATTTGTCAGTTCTCACTCATTTGCTATTGAATTTGCCTTGCAAACTATAAATCCATCTTCCATCTTATAAACCATCCCTCATTGCTATCATCTGTTCCCTTTCAAAGCTTCCATTCTCTTCACTCTCCATGGACAGCACTGATGGCAGAATAAAGTCAAGCCTGTATCTCTGCCACCCTTCCTGATCTGGTCTGCTCATTCTTTCCAATTTTATTCCTCATTATCCAATCTTCCTTCTCCACACACTGCTACAGCTACATCAAACTCAGATGTCTAAGTTCTTCGATTGCCTCTCATTTCTCATTTCTAGGCCTTCAGTTAAGCTCTCAGAAATACTCTTCACCCCCTTTTCAATAAGTAAATTCCACTTCTCCTTCAAGCCTTTAAATGTTGATTTCATTATAGTGAAACCATCTCTGGCTCTCCCTGAACTTGGTTCTAGGTTCTGTTAACATACTGGGCTTCTATATAAGCAACCCTGCCACAGTTTATTATTTATACCATCTATTTGTTTGGTCAAACCACATCTAAAAGCCCATAATGACAATTACAGTAGCTAATATTCATCAAGCACTTTTGTATCAGACACATTGGCAGAAATTGCCATGTTCCTGTGGATCTTGGTTAGTAGCTTCCGAAGTCCTTACTAAACATCCTCTGGACACTCATCTGAACCTTTTCTCTTAGGCTTCTTGGTAGTTAGGTGTGAGCATGTATCCGTATTCTGGCCAAGAAGACATGACAAGCATCACTGCAGTATGCAATATATAAAGCCTCCCATGGAGAATAATCTGGATCGTGCTCTTTACCTTCAATATTAAAGTCCATAGATGGCTGCTGCTAGCCTGAGCAGACTCCTCAATGACTGCACAGGAACCAGAAATAATGTCCAACCACATAACATTCTAGAGATTGTTAGTGAACTGTTTGTAGCATCTACCAATTTTCAATTAATCCAAACAAAATTTTATTAACTTATTTGCTATGAATATTACCATTACTTTGAATAATATCTTTACTATTTGTACACAATTAAACTCAGCTGGAGAGAGGTGAAGGAGCATGTCCAATGTAATGTTGTTGGTAAGAAATGGAGACTAGATTCTGGCCCAGACACAGATGTAGGCTGATTTTTTTGGCTCGAATTTCAACTATAAAAATTCTCTCCTCTCTGCTAAATATTAAAATGACAACAATTAGAAACTTCAAAAGGAAAAATATTTTAAAGCTACAGAAATACAACATCAAAAAGTATCACATATCCAGAGATTAATGGAATAGGATAATAAAGTTAAGCATCAAGGCAGATGGTACCCTCCTGTACTCCCAGAACTGAGAAGTCTAAGGCAGAAAGACCACCATGAGGTCAAGGCCCACCTGGACTACACAGTGAAAACATCTCAAAAAAGAAAAGAAAATGGGCAAAATGTTGGGTGAAACCAGTAATACAAATAGAGAGAGGAAGAGATTTGATGCAGGTGAGGATAAATTTGATCTGATATTGGTGGAAAGCATGAAATAGCAGATTATACAGGAAGTCACTTCTTACTATCTTTGTACACTTCATACAGCACTGCATTGTGGAATGCTTCACCCTTTCATCTCCTTCCCTTTCAACCTTTAACACATTTTTTCTTTACTCCTATATCTCATCATAAATTTAGAGTGTGTTCTCATTCTTCATTTCTGGGGATCACTACCAGGTTGATGGATCAATGACACTTAGGTAGTTAGGACAAAACCAAATATAAAAGCCATTATCCAAGTCTACCCAAGGTTGATGATTCCCACATCAATTGACCTTTTTACTTCAGCCACTTCTTCAGATAGGCAATCATTTCAGTAAGTCTTGCTAGTGTCAAGACTTCTTTCTCCTCACCAACAGCCCTTGTCACAAGTTGAATAAAAACAAGTTGACACTGTTATTTCCTTCCCAAAATATGAGCTTGTTACATTTTGCATATCACATTGCTATCTTGATTTGAAGCTTATTAGTTTCCAGGAAGATCTAATCCCAGAGACTAGTTATTGATGCATAAGATATTCTTGGACCCTAAGCTCTTTGTTGTAGCTTAATCTGAAAATAAAATTAATAAGACAGAATAGTTGTTATCTCTGCCCCTCTGAAGGGTGACAACATGACTGCCCCAGAAGAAGTCCTGTTTTTGCTGCGTTTGATCATGACATTGTTCCTTTTGGCCTAACCTTCAGAATGAGTACTTTTAGCATGTTCTCTCCATGACAGGTTTGGAGGAGCTCTCCAGAGGATGACCTGAGAATTTTCATTTACCCCATTAAAAAAATTAAAGTATGCAAATGCTTAGCCCAGAGGAAAATTTAGCACTTTCATCTTCTAGAAAGGAAGCAAAGCAGTGGTGGGAACTGCTAATTTGGATGCAGTTCTCTCCTGTAAAAAAAAAAAAAATGACAGGTTTGTGGACTCCAAATAATAGAACATACACACTAAACTGTAGAAATAATAAGAAGTTTAGAGAAAGAAATGTTCTCATCTTAGTGTTGCTAATTATCAAATAAGAATGTAAGGAGAATTTCACATTCAGAACTGAATTTTACAAAATCAGATTTCAAGGAAAATGTAAGATATATATCTGAGTTGACTAGAGATGCTAAATGCAGAGGAGATGGAAATTCTTAAAATAAGCAAAACAGAAATAAAAGAACAGAAAGGACATGACAGTATTACAACTGCAAATGTTTTCAATGCGGTAGAAATCTGTTGGAGCCTGAAGTGGGAGGTTATATAAAAAGAAATCAATATGGCAGTAAAAGAAACATTTGACCTGTTCAATTTTATACCAACACACATGGAAGATGGAATAAAGAATGCATGGAAGGAAGAATGCATTCTAAGATCAATCAAAGAGAGTGACAAACTCAGCAGACAGTGGCAAGAATGATGAACTAGTCGGATCACCAGCATTATTATGAAATTTCTGTGGTGCTTAACTAGTACAGAGAAAAGGCCTGTTTTGGTTCACAGTTTTGGAGTTCCAAGTCTGTGATCAGGTGGCCACATGCTTTGAGCACATGGCAAGAGTGTATGGAGAAGGAAAACCATTTATATCATGACCCAAGAAGGACAGAGAAACAAGAAAGGAAGGGGTACTACTCTTGCCTTGAAGGATCTTGCCTAAAGGTCTACAGATGCCTCACCAAGCTCCACCTCCTGAAAGTTCCACAGCTCCCCAACAGTGCTAGTCTAGAGAACAAGCCTGTAACACACGAGTCATTAGACAGCCAAACTCTGGCACAGGTTTGCACTTTGGAATGAATTAAAGCTTGTAGAAAATATTCCTGATAACGGAAATGCTTTTGAATGGAGTTGGACAGTGAAGGCTAGGAAATAAAAGTGCTTGTTGCTTGATTTTTCTTCACAAGTGACAGAGGATAAGTAATAGAACTCTGTAGACAGATGCTCTACTTCAGTGATTCCCATAAATAATAGGGAATACAAAGGTTAAAACACTAACAAACTGTAGTTAAAGGAACTTGGTGTCTGAAATGGTAACAATTGTGGACAGAACATCCTGAATCTCTTTTCTTCTCTGAACGTTGGCCACCTGTTCTGAAGAATGTTACAGCAGGCAGTCTGGAAGCAGCCCAGGGGCTCATTAACAGGGGAGTGTAGTCCACAGCCTAGCAGCATAGGCCTCATCTGAGACTCACAGAAATGCAGATTCACAGGCTTATCTTCCATCTGGTAGCACTTATACTCCAAGGCAACATCCTGTGAACCACACACAGGCTTGTACTGGTTAACCTTGATAGCCAACGTGACAAGGGGATTAAGAGGCTTTTGGAGAGGCAATGGGAATGTGAGGGTGCTGATCTCAAGGTTTGAACACATTGACAAGTTCCTAGCTGAAAGAGGTATTAAGAGGAAAGGGCTGGTGAGAGGCAGTGGGCCATGGGGTGCGACCCTGGGCCTTATGTTGGGTGCCTTCTTCTCTGCTTCTGCTTTCTGCTTCCAGGGTTCCATGAGATCTTCATCAGCTTTTTTTCCTCTACACACTTGGGCCATATTATTTTTTTTTCTTGGAACCAGCCACCTTTGGATTACAACCTCTGACACTGTGAGTCAAAACCAGCTTCTCCTTTAAATCCTGGATCTTGGGCAGTTGTCCCAGACATAGGGAAGCTGACCAATAAAATGAAACCATTTGAAATGTTCTATTGTAGGAAAGTCTCTTCAGTGAAAATAAGTCATTTCTTTACTCTAAAGCATGTAGAATACTGACACTAATCTCAGCAAATCCTAAGAGGATTTAGTACAGAAGTGGTTTGTGCCAATGTAGAAAGACTGTAGTAATCTCCAAGCCAGCAGAATCCCCCCACTCCATGAAGCACACAAACTAAAATATTTAACAATTAAAATATAGTGGTATACCAAGTAATGCTATGTAGTGCTCTGTGTATGAGACCGAGTATGGAATAAGAATTAAGAACAAAGACTGAAGAGATGGACTACTAGTTCAAGCCTGAGTTTTCTCATTTACTGTGTGACTTTCACCAGTTGTTTGATTTTTCTGGGGAAGATCTCATTGCTAAAGTGGGAGAAAACAATGGTGCCTGACTCAGAAGTTGCTGTGGGGATGAACTGACTTGGTAATAATAAAATACTTCTAAATACAATTCCATACCTAGAAAGGATCTTGGAATTGAAAGAGAATATTTAAAAATTCATACATTTCTAATAAATTCTATAGTTAATGGCAATGTATCAATGGTAGTTGGTTAACTTTGGCAAATGTACATGTTTCTGTAAGATTACTAAGTGAAGGGTGCCTAGAACTCTTAGGAACTTTTCTTGTAAATTTTCTATATATCTAACATTTTCCCCAATAAATGGGTAATTTTTGAAAAGCTAATATCTTAAATATAATTAGTATTTCATAAACTAAAGGCTAATGGTTTTAACATATAATAGTTCCCAGCATCCAAATAAATAGTGTATAACATAGGATAGACTTTCAATAAATATGAGCACATATGATTGTTTTAAATTTTATTTATTTATATAAGCATCTCAGGAGTTTATGTAGACATACTAATCATAATTTAGTAATGTGTCTCGGAGATTTAGAAGACGTAATTATTACATTTTGAGATAGTACAAACTTTGGATAGAACTAATCTATTTAAAGTTTGAATACTGTTGCTTAATTTCAAATGACCCCACTTCTAGCTTTAGTACAGCTTATAATCAAAAGTACATGGAGGAACAGAATAACAAGCCCAGAAAAGGAGGATCAAGGAGACATAGGAGATCTAAGGATGGAACATATGTCTGATGAGCCTGCAACTCAGGGAAATACAGATCATAGTAGTTTTCACATTTATGTCTATTTAGGATGTATATTCCAGGAGCAAAAACAACTAATGAGTTTAGCCTGGGTTTTAAGTCCTTTCTAGAGTTCAGCAGATGAACAGACAGCAGGAGAAAGCTCTGATAAGGAAGGGGATTTGACAGAAGGCAGACAAAAGGAAGAGAAATCCAGTAAGCACAGCAGTGGAAACATCTAAATAAACTAGGGAAATATAATAGAATGAAATCTGCCTAACAAGTTGTTCTATAAAGGGAAAAAGCAAGATGAGGCCCTTGGTTTCCACAAATACAGTGTAATTCAACTTGCCATGTCTCTACACGAGCTTCGCTCTAAAGAAGGCAGAGCATCATCACAGGAGATTAAGGTCCTCTTGACCCTCGTACTGATGAGAACTTTCAAGTTCTTGCTTGCATCATATTTTAGTGGGATAGTTTCTATAGAATGCCCTTCCAAGACTGTGTTGCAGTTTGGAAGAATCAGTGTTCTAATCCCAGGAGAAAGTTACTGGAATTCCAGTGAATAATTACAATCTACTACTTTCAGTGCAATGCACAGTGAAAATCAAGACACTAAGGCAGGGCCAGGGAGATAGCTCAGTGGAATAAGTGCTTGCCTGGCAAGCACAAGGTCCTGAGTTTG